>JAHWFP010140801.1:53739-88468 GCA_023313725.1 Lithobius niger | reverse complement strand
AAAAAACACCCTGCCCTTCGTGCATGACGACATTGGTGACTTTCCGCTAAGATGACCGCACAGAGCAAATTATTAGATTGTGGCAACATGCCTTTAACAATTAGACTCGGCTCGGCTTACAACTGAGACGGCCATGGCTTTTTCCTTGTTGTTTGGTTCTTGGATGTTGGATATTGACCCATTTCGTCACTCTCTCCCCTCAACCCTATATCCGCTTCCGGTTTTTCTTTTTTTTTTTTTGCTAAACCTTTCCAGACACCCATACAACAAAGCATGCAAAGTGTGGTTTGAATAGTCCTAGTGGTTTTCGCATGATGCGCGGCCTAAGTTTACATTGGGGTGTGAGCACAGTGGAACTATACTCAAAATAAAAAAAAAAAAAAACTAAATAAATAACATAAAAGCAAACAAAAACGGCGTAGTTTTTATGCGGGGATGTGTACCTGAGCTGAAAATAAATTATGCTCTAATCAACAAATCTTTAGCAGTAATGATTCGACAATGACTAATAAGCTCAAAACCTGACTGGCCGGAGCGGCTAACAATTTTTTTTAGTATTTTGGACAATTTTCATTACTTAACATAATTTTCTACTTACAGGTTCGTTTCCTTCAACACAAGATTCGCCATGTGGGGAATGGATTCCCTACCGTAACGAGAAATGTGTCAAGTTTGTTTATCGAGCAGGATTACAGACCAAGCATGATGCCGAATTAGTATGCAAAACATATGCAGAGGAGCTTCAAACCGACGATATACCAAAGTTAGTAACCATCCCAAACGAAGAGAAGCAATTGTTTCTGCGAGATCTGTTGCTTAACGAAAACAGTGATCATGATGCAATCTGGCTGGGCTTAAATTCGGCAATAGATAGCTCTTTCGTATGGAATGACGGGAGAAGTTTGTTTTTTACTAACTGGCTCGAAAGAGTTTCTGAAGACAATGAACTAAGGTGTGTGGAAATGAATCTTGCTGGAAAATGGACTAAAACTAACTGCAATAATAAAAATGCTGTTGTTTGCGAAAGGCTACAACCTACGACAATGACTGGTTTACAAAATTTTCTATTGACCTTTTAGTCAGAACTCGATAACTTGCAAAAGCAACTAATTGTTGCGAATGAAAAGATCTTACAATTAGAGAATAACCCAGGTAAGCTGTGGCTTAAAATTTCTTAGGAATTACAAATACTTCCTTGAAACATCGTGTTTCAAAACAGGATATTTCAAGGAAACAGGATATTTCACCACTGCAACTGTCATTGCAGTATTAGAGCAACACAAGTAACGTTTATGAAATCCGCGGAAAAGTCATCTTTTAGACTATTGTCTTTTTTGTGTAATGGTTATCGTAGGTGACGATGGAAATTTATTTAAATTAGGTTACTTTAGAAAACTGGATGTAGCAATTAAATTGATTTTATAACCTGAAGAACTAAAGACTTTTGAACTAATTCAACTACTGTAGTTTGGTCTTAACGATAGATTTTTACAGTCACTAGTTTCAGACAGTGATCAAATTACGTTTATTTATCATTTCATGCATTCTCGATTGATCCAATACAATTACAATGGTGAATTTTAATAAAACTGGAATGTAACTGGTAATAATGAATAATTTAGTGCTTGTTGAAAAGTTTATTAATGTAATAGTGTCAACAAAAAAATATGTCAACAATCCTCAGCTAAAACGAAAGCTTAAGTAATTCTGCGGGGAAAAATGTAACTTACCATAAATGATTTCTCAACAACATTAATTCGCATTAATTAGGCTAAAACAGAGTTCATTAACGCTTGATCCCAAATTTAGAAGTTACAGCATACAAGTTTGATGGGACCAGACGTTTCCTCAACTATTCTTAGCTTCACAATCTCAAGAGAGTAGTGAGAGTTTTTTTTAAACTAATTTACAACCATGTAAAGTATAATGTGCTTGAATTTATCCTGGTTTTAAGTCATAAAATTACATAAAACGAAACTTATTTTGTTTTAGTACCGCTGGCATTCATATACGTGCAGCTACCGGGAAGAGATCCACCTGAAAAGCTCTGGCCAAACACACATTGGCTTAGCGTTTCTGCAGACTATGCTGGTTTGTTTTTCCGAGTCGAGGGTGGAGAAGATGCTGATCCGTTTGATCCTAACTCACATCTAGCTCCTCCTCAACAAGATCAGACGAGAAGTTTGCATGATGTTCACTATGACTACGACCAGGGATCACACGATCCAGAAATTCCGTCTGATGGATCCTGGAGTCAATTTGCGTACTCTGGCGGCAATGGCGGTAGCCGCTCAATTTGCTTAAAGTTTCGTTTGGGAAAAGGAGAAGTGCGTCCAAAAAACAAATCCGTTAGAATATGGCAGAGAATAAGATAGAATACTATGTTATAAGGACTTTGAATAAAGGAATTGGTTTGTCTTGAAATTATTTTTGATTTTGTTTTCATAATGAATCTTATACAGGGTGTTTCAGAATAAAACCGACAAACTCCCAGGGCGTACTAAGGAGTTGAAGACAAGTCAAAAAGTCCTATACAACACTTATCCAAAAACGCTTGGTTACTAAGATATCGTCCACCCCAATTTTTTATGACCGTGTATTTAAGTCATGGCTTAATTCGAGCCTGCAGCTGAATCACTGCCACTGAATGCCTGCAAGGTGCACGCTTTAAAGTGACCTCATACACCATCTTGCGTGTTTAAGACCAAATTCATAGCTCCACAAACTCCGATGGAGCACGGTGTACCAGCCTGTGTCAACATTTCATGCTAATCGAAATGCATTCGAAACTGCAACTACGTCTAACTCTTGCCAACTCTTGCTACTCTAACTCTAGTTGTTAAATAAATTTGAAAAAGAAAACTTGATATTTATTTAAAGGATAGCATAGGTTAATAGTTTCTGCACGCAATAAGTGTTGCTCAAAGCAGTAAAAAACACCGCTGCTTTTGATAAACGTTTTCGTAGTTGCGTGAGCACGAAGCCCACAGCAGCAGCTACGTGGTTATTATATCACAGCAGCCAGAGGGGGGGGGGGGATTGAGGCTTAATGGCGCGTCGACAGCTTGGTCATTAGCGCCAACCTCAGTCACAGTGCAGTGTTCCGGGTTGCCACTGCACCACACAGAGGCAGCCTGGTGGGTGTAGAGGCCAGTCGGTTATTGGGGACCAAGCGCAACTTTTTTGGGAGACGTTTCGCCCCGAAAGTTTCGTAACAACAGTCGAGTAGCTTGGTAAGTGGAGGCGGGGGAGGGGAGGGGGAGTAATGCACTTTGCAGGTACGCTTTGTCCTTTTTTTGGGGTGGGGGGGGGGGGGGCAGAATGGTGGCGGATGTGCTCCTGCATGTGAAATATGGTTTCGTATTAAATTGTGCTCAAAGGTTGTATGCAGAGGTTAACGACTGGTTTTAGGGATCCAGTCCCCTAGCCTTTGAGCGAAATGTCAACAAACGGGCTGAATGACTCAAGACAGTGGCACCGTAGCACTGTGGCACTCCTATTCGAAGTGGAAGTAAACAACTTTATTTACTGACTGTAATTTTCTAAACAAAAGTTGACTTCAAGTAAAAAAAATATATATATATATATATATATATTATGTAGACTTTCTGAAGAATTGGATAAGAATTGTACTTACCACTGGAAATTACCATTCATTTAAACCTAACGGTCTGGTAGAGAAACACAAAAATCATTTTTCAACCTAGACTTGCGTGTTTCCTAGGTATTGAAGCTATTAGTACCAGTGCTGCAAGTATAGGTTTTATTTAGTATGGCATCAAATGTTGAAGCTTTTCTCCGATAATACCTCAAGTTGTTTTAGACAAAACTGAGGTAAAGTGTTTCGCCGTTTCTTTCGTCTTTCAACGCTTTATTATTTTAAAACTGGAGCATATTTTTGCTTTAAAATGTGAAAGTTTATTTTACAATAATACCCCTCTAGGCCTTTTTGTTTGGGATAAAACTAAGCAAAATATTTCATTATATTTCACCTTTCGATAATTAAAAATTTTCTGCATCCCTGACCCCTTCCCTGCTGCCCATGTTTGCACACAGGAGTCATCGTCATTCACTTTATCCAAAATATACAATTAAGCCAACCCCCAATCGTCAATGGCCAGCTGGCCTGTTTATATAATTTTAAACTGAACTCGGTTTAATTTAATTTGGAAAAAAAATTTCTAAAAAAAACGTGATAGATCACAATTAAATTATTACGAAACCTGCTATCCTAAAGAATGAATTTTTATTTAAACTTATTTCAACTTATTTAAAGCACGCATTTTCGTTTACGGATAGGGAATGGACCATACTTCATTCAAGGAGTAAACAAATTTTGCACTAAAATATAGTACAACTATTTAGCAAGTCTCTATAACGTAGTTATCAGGTCAGCAAAAAGGGGGTTGCGGATGGCCTCTTTTCCGCAACCCCCTTTTTGTTTTTTACCGATGTCAACGAAATAGCCTATTTATCTATTTAATCCATACTGTTACGAATGTCTGACGTCAAAATTGCGTTGTTAGTTTTCTTTCGTATTAAGTGGCTCAGTTCACTTATCCTAGGGTTCGGGTATACTGTACATGTATGGTAGGATACCATGACCCACCAGCACACACAACATGGCGTCATCCACAACAGAAAGTATTCTTGATTTCGTACGGAAGACGGCCCAAAATGATCCGTATATGCAAGTTTTAGAAAAAAAAAAGGAAACGACACGAAAGTTGTTTCGAATCAAATGAATTTTTTATATTTTTAAAGTCTTTAATGAGGCGCATTTCGCAATTTATGACCAGAAAAACAAAATGATAGAATTTGTACTGACATGGTTGAACGACAGGGAAACAGGAATGCACAGTTTTTTTGGAAGAATTGTACTCTTTGATTACTTAAATTAATTCAACAGTTACTGTCGACGAAGATCTGGGACATCTGTTTTGTTTTTTTGGTTGTCTGGATTATTTTACTGCATTCAAGCAGGCGAAAAAAAATAAGTCAAACTGGGTGAGAAATTGTACAGTACCATGCCGGGAAACAGACCGAGGTCTCCTTCAGCTGGGTGGCGGTAAGTACTCTTAATTAGGACGGTCATGACGTAGAGAAGATAAAACTTTGGTTGAACGAAGTTTGAATTCAGTTAGAACTCGGTGCCCCCTCCCCTCCTGCCCCAACAAACAAGGCTTAAAACATGTAATAAACGGCCTAAAACGCGCCAAGAGTTTTATTCACAAAAACTTGTTGTTGTCCATCGGGCAGATTACGTAATTATTGTCGAAAAATTACCACATCAGTTAAGATCAGGGACGACGCCGGAATCACTTTATTGGCGAGGCGGCAGTGGGGCAGCAGTTTTAGCCACTGAGTCGAACCAAACAATTCTACTTGTGTGGTATTCTTCCCCTGCCAAAAAAATTAAAAAAAAAACACTCTTGCAGTTCTCTTTCTCACGCCCAACGTTCGTAACTTTTCTAGTCCATTCTTTTTTGGAATGTTTTAAATATACAGGTTGGTCCACAAAAAACTGACGACCCAATATTTTCTAAGTCCAACTTTTGTAGTTAGCACCCCCCAGAACCAGGCGAGCAAAGAAATCTAATCTAATGAAACAGGAGAGGACAGAAATCTTCCCGTTTCATGAGATTTGATTTCTTTGCTCTCCTGGTTCTGAGGGGTGCGAACTACAAAAGTTGGGCTTAGATGTTGGGTCGGCAGTTTTTTCTGGACCACCCATGTATATGAAAAAAAAGCTTCTGATTTACAACTCTCACAGTTACAACTAGGCTATATTAAGATTGTCAACAACAGAGATGGGCAGTCGTGCCATGTTAAGGTTTTAAGAGCTTTTAACCTTGGATGTGACCCAAAGCCCTTCCTGCCCTGCGAAAAAAAAAACCAACGTAGTTTTCGTAATTAGTAACCAAAGTCTTGTCTTCGTTTGAACGTTTGATTTTGGTCTGATGGTTGGGAGGGGGGGGGGGAAGGGGCAGTGGAGCAGCCAGAAATTGGTGGGATACCCCCGACAGCGTTGTCCCTGGTTAGAATAGTCCCTGTTGGCATTTTATCCGAGATGTACGGGCAGACATATTTTTTTTTTGAGAATATACCTCCATAATTTTAGAACAATTAACCAATGGGAAGCCCTATATTTTAACATTATTTCGTCAGCTTTTAAATATCATCCCCGGCGCTGGCCCTCACCGGTTTACTGGTCGGGCTGCTCCGAGGAGGATTAACTTTAGGTATTTGAATGGAGTCCGGCCGGATTATATCAGACCGGACTTCGGTCAAGTGAGGGAGCGGGCATAAAGGGGGCGTTGCTTCTCATTTCTCTAGAAGTCTGGAACTTTCGGTCGAGATGCAACGCGGTGGAATTATCACATCAGATTGGTCTGATTGTATGGGGAATGATCTGGAATGAGGGAGGAGCTAGTTGCTTTATAAGGCAAGGCGGCCATCATTCGTGATCTGTTCATCGATAGTTAGTTCTAAATGCAGTTGGTTATGACATTGTCTCTGCAGCATATAGCTAGGCTACTATGATGCTCTTGGATCAACGTCTGTTATTTGTGCAACTTAGTGCGGTCATCTGTTCCCCTACTTTGGCAAGTAATTTTAGACATTAACTTTATGCAACCTGTACAGTCCTGGGTATTTTTTACTTATAATGTAAAAGTAAAAGTAAAGTGTTAAGTGTTCCCTAGCGCTTAGGTTGAAATGGTCGCCTCGGATGCAAAACTAATTGTGTGCTCCTCGTGTTCTACCACGTTTACATTGGGGGGAGTCATGATATTTTTGGACCTTCTCGAGGAGGGGTCAAAAATTTCTCAGGTTCCCTCAAGAGGGGGGGAGGGTCGAATAAGTACTGACCAACTGGAAGAAAAAGTAATTTTTGGGCCTGAAAAATGGCACTTGCAGCAGTCAAAATTACTAAAAACGCCTCAGCTTCTGGGGGGCAAAACAACCGCAACCCCCCCCCCATGATGTGTTTACAAGTATTTGAAGCTATTACTACCATTACTGCAAGTATAGTTTTTATTATAAAGGACTTTGTAGAAAAGCCTTAGCACCTGGTTTCTTGGCTTCTTCTGTCTTTCAGGTGCTGACATTGTTATGGATGCGGTTATACAAGCAAACCGTGTGTCCGTCATACTTACTGAATGAATGTCGACAAGAGATGGGTGTAATGAATATTTTATACAACATTTTTCACCCAAGTCTTTTTGTTAAAAATGAAACTCTTTTCCTTACAACTAATGGTAACTATGATTCTTAGCTACAAGAATCATCTGCAGACAGTCTCATTAAGTATACGAAACGCGCATCATTTTTTGGGGGGGGGGGGGGGTTACATTATTTTGGGGGGGTCAAGATTTTTCAGGGTCTCGAAGGAGAGGGGGTGGTCATCGAAAATTTGATAGTCACATTTTCATTTCCTCTAGCCCCTTCCCCCCCCCCTTCCCCCGGCCATAAATAATGACCAGTTCCTAATAGCGTCATTTAAAACGCGCTGTAGAGTAGCCTAACAATAAATACAGCTGCGACTGCTGTACCACGGCTACGGTTGACGGCGGAGTCTCTCCCCCTCCAGGCTCTCTTTCTGTCCGAGACTTAGTTCTGTTTTGTACTCGTTTCGTAAGCGCATCTTTTAGCGTACTTCTTTTCCCTACCGGCCTTTTTTTTCCCAGATGTTTTGACGACTGTCATTATATTCTGACCGAAACTGCAGGAATGCACAGGGAACAACAGTACTTTACCGAAACTAAACACGTAGCAACAAATGCAAAAATATGTAAATTAGAAAGAAAAGAGAGTGAGGAGGGATTTTCTTCAATCAAAGGGGAGGGTAGTCAGTCAGATAACCCCCACCTACAGAGAGTGATTATCTTTCTATAACTTCATAATTTTACAAATGAGGGAGAAAATGGGTCGAAAAGCAAATCAATCCACACCATACCCATCGAAATAAAAAATAAAGTCCATTTCTGGTGTAAAATTGAATTTGTCACGGGATTTGTTTTCTGTATGACGGGAATGTTTTTAAAATTGTAAAGCAATGTAAAGGATATAACCAAACTCAAACCATTTGTCAAAGAAAAAAAACCGATATGGTGGCTAAAGTGGATGCTTGAAGGCTGTAGCGCGAGTACACCGGACGCTTCTCTACCACCGGCCCTGACAGCGAACTCTTCTCTCCCTCTGGCACCCCTGAAAGAGCACAGGGGGGCGGGGGGGGGGGCAGCCGCGCTTCGTGCGAGAACGATAAAAGTCCTAAACTCTTTCCAATTAGAACTGCCAGAAACTCACTTCCGGAATAAACGAAGAATAAACCTCTATCAGGATGCAGTCAGAACTGTGGAGGGCCACGCTGTGCGCAGGTTTCCTTCTTTGTATTACTTTGTTTTAGTTTCGTACCACTGCATCGAAATACAGGTTTACCGCACTAATAAAATAAGTTAAAAATAAAGCTATTCCGTGGATTACTTTCTTCCTTTGGATGTTTTCTTTTGGATTTTATAACCTCTGGATTTCTTTATTTGGTTTTATTTTCCTGGATTTTGTTTGCCGTTTAGCCACGAAACAGACTGGTTCACAGTCCTCGGCACAAAGTACTGCTTGTGCCAGACAGAACAAAACATGCAAGCGTACAAAAAACATCCTCCAACTTTGTGATTGAGCCTCTATGAATTGGATAGCCACAACTGTTTTTTTATCATTACAGAAAAACAATTCTATCTGATGGGAAACTAAAACCTTTATCTGATGGCTAAAATTCTATGTGACGGGTGCACACATTTGCTATCGAATGGATGTTCGCTCATTTCGACCTGATTTCGACCTGGTTTTCAGTATGATGCGTGGTCAGCGAATCTTCATTTTTGTGTAGGTTTGGATTTTATTTGTACTTTGTTTAGGAGGGGGGGGGTTGGTGTTTTTGGATTGTTTTGTTTTATCTCGCGACCCAAAACAACAAATCCCGAACAAAACCTGAACAAATTTCAGGTAGAAAATAATGTTTCTGGCAAGCAAACTTCAATAGACCTACTGGCATTTATTATTGCCAGTAAGCTTTATTAGAGTCGATTAGACTCTTTTGCGAACGGTTTGTCTGTCTGTCTGTCTGTCGGTCTGTCTGTCTGAATGAATGTCTGTCTGTCTGTGTGTTCGCGCCCTAGCGTTTTAACGAATTATCGGATGTCTGTCAAATTTTGCACACAGATTCTATGGCACATTTCTAGGTCTAAGTTCGAAAATGGATCGATTCCGCCCGGGAAATCGTACACTAGAAATAATCAAAGATTTTTGTCTGTTGCAAACGAATGGCGTTCGTTTTTTTTTCTTCGGCCGACTGACGTCATCCATCCACGACCAATTACTGGGAACTATGTAGCCTTCGTCAGCGGCTAATGTCACCACCAACCGACCAATGACTGGCAACTTGATCAATTTTATTCTACAGACCACTGACGTAGGCACAGATCTCGTACGTACGAACTGGATAACACAGTTATATAGTTTAATGCCGGCATGCGCGAAATCAACGTAGGCTTGGGCTACTTGTTTGGACAATCTTTCATGACTTTCTGTGTAGTACTTTTTACGGGAGGGTGGGGAAAGGAGAAATATTTAAAACACTACTGTATCACATTTGTTTTTTGTTGTTAAGGGAGAGGAGGGGGAATCAAATTCATAAAACTACTTTTGGGCAATGACTGTGCTATCTCGATATTTCACCCTCATCAGTCGTGAGATATGGCAACGTGGCAGTCAGATAAATGAAATGTGCAAAACGCCGAGACTAAACTAGTGTTCTAATTAAACTTACAGTTTAAAATGAAACCGATTGAAGAATCGTAGTGAGCTCGTCTTTAATTTTTTTTTATTAAAGAAAGAAGGATGAATTGAGAGGTGTGCGCCGTCAAGCCAGCCAACGCAGTTGATCATATCATGTATGGGGGTTGGGGGGGGGGGGAGATTGAGGCAAAAAACTAAAAATGCAAGCGGCCTCTGTTTTTATCGTTGCATACGCGTCATGGAGCCGCGGCCAAGAAATCATTTGGATGTTTGGATTTTATTCTTAGGAGGGGTAGTTATTCACACGTGTTAGACAATTAGTAGCCATATCGAGCGCTGTATTCGCAAAGGAAAACTAATCGACTCTCACTATAATTGGTTTAATTAGGTTTATTAGAGTCGATTAGACTCGTATGCGAACGGTTTGTCTGTCTGTCTGTCTGTCTGTGTGTTCACACTACAGCGTTTTAACGAATTATCGGATGTCTGTCAAATTTTGCACACAGATTCTGTGGTACATTTCTAGGTCTAAGTTCGAAAATGGTTCGATTCCGTCGGGGAAATTCTCCACTAGAAATAATCAAAGAATTTGGTCCATAGCAAACGTACGGAGTTCGTCGTTTTTTCTTCAGCTGACTGACGTCATCCGTGCACTGACCAATAACTGGAAACTCTGTAGCATTTGTCAGCGGCTGACGTCACCACCAACCGACCAATGACTGGCGCAAGCTTAAATTATCCTAGGTCCTTGATGTTGGCCCGCGGCTCCACTGATCTATACGAATAACTGGACAACAAAGTAAAGTTCTATAGTCGAATTCCGGCATGCGAAATTAACGTAGACTTGTGCTACTTGTTTGGACAATCGTTTATTACTTTAGTGCTTTGTACGTTTGTGGGGGGGGGGGGGCGCCCCCCGGGGAGGAGAAATATTAAAACAACTTCTACTCCGCGCCATTTTTTTCAGGGGAGGGAAGGGGGGTGAGCGAATTCTTAAAACTACTGTTGGCCAGTAACTTTGTCTTTAAGTGAGAGCTGTGCGCCGACACGCTATGCCATCGCAGCTGATCAAAAGAAACGCAAGTGACCTCTAGTTTTACGGGTTGCTTACGCACCGTGGAACCGAGGCCAAGAAATCGATTTTTGGATTGCATCCTTTAAGGAGAGATTTAATTATTCACCGGTGTTAGGCAATTAGTAGAGTGTCAGCGAAGTCACTTTTAAACGTCGCCAACTTAGTGTATTTACTAATGTTGTTTTTATTGTGTGACTTCAGGAGCCACTGACCTTGAATTTGTACTTAAGCAATGCAGTAGCTACCTGTAACGCATGGGCAGAAGAACTCCACATTTCTAGAGACGCCTTCCAGACCGACTTTATGACGTCACCCCTAGCGACGCCTTTCGGTATCCCAGTCAACAAGCTTACGAATCGGCACTTCTACTGACTGGGCCGCAATGCGTAGCATCGAACTTTAGGGAGATGCATTTTGTAATTTACGTTGTAAATAAATAATTGTTTAAGATGTTAAAATTTACATTAAACGTT
Organism: Lithobius niger; assembly: GCA_023313725.1. NCBI lineage: Eukaryota > Metazoa > Arthropoda > Chilopoda > Lithobiomorpha > Lithobiidae > Lithobius > Lithobius niger. Next base: position 77,125 of record JAHWFP010140801.1, on the reverse strand, counting down.
TTCGTTATGGTTTCACAACCAAGTCACGACCCACGTTTGTTTATTTAAACACACCCTAACAAGTAGCCATATCGATTACTGAATTAGCAAGAGAAAACAAATCGACTTCGAGTAGGTACGATTGCTTCAAACAACACTTGCATATTATGCTATTTTGTTGTTTAATTTGAAATCGGTAACACTTTTTTAACGAGGAAAAGGATTTAATTTCTAGGTATCGGATGGAAATCACCTTTACAGTTTTTATTTATCTTTCAATCAGCCAACCTTAAAATATTGCTCCGAAGTACAAAAATATATTTTAAATAATTTTGCCTCCACACTTCGCTAGACAATTCATTCGATTCTCTTTCATTGGAAACAATATTGACACTGTTATGTTGGGAAATAACTGAGAAAAAGTAGAAGTAAGATCGTAACTGAAATACGTTGTAGATGCTAGCGCCATCTAGTAATCAGAATTGAGATGACCAAAGGTGTTGCACTCCCTCTTAACCTAAACTTATTCCAAGCCATAACAACGGGCGAGATACACAACACCAGCTCAAGAACAATTCAATGAAAGACTTGAATTCATAACAGAGGCTGGTTCAACAAAGGTATGTGACATCAGCGGCCAAGGGAGGCAACAGTCAGTCCTCTGAGAAACAATATTTACTGAACAAAAAACGGCTTCGCCCTTTAGAAAAAAGGATTAGAGTTCGTATCCCCATACTCACAGCTGTAAAGGAACACGAATAAAGACGGATTAGAGTTCACTCGAACGCAACGAACTATAATTTGAACTCCAATTCCAGGTAACAAGGATACGTTTTACTCAATGGTTATGTCAGAAAGTGAACACTGTTTGTATTTGAAATGTTTAATGTTTGTGCATGTGCATGCACTTAATTTGTGTATTATACTGGCTTTTTCAAAATTTGTCTGCGTTTTACATTTTAAGTCTGATTCTTGTGAGTGGCTGTATGTGTATTTTGTGTGTAGGCTGGCATGTGACAATCATTGTTCCCTGCAATTGGAGTTCAAATTATAGACCGAGGGTATACGGAGGTTTCTTACGTCGCTTTATCTTACGTCGATGTAGTGCTTAGAGCGCTTTAAGAACCTCCGTGTACCCACCTAAACCCACTTTCAAGTCGCTTTATCTCAAACCACCTCGTTACGTCGACGTAAGGAGTTGAAGCGCTTTAACAACCTACGTGTACCCACCTAAAACCCATTTTCTACGTCGCTCTAAGGACTGCTTTCTTGTGATTGGTTGAAAAGTGCGCGTGTAAACGTCACGAAACTAGGACGGCCACCTGTCACTTCGTTAAAACGAAGTCGAAAGCCAGCTAGCTAAATGGGAACTTGGGAATAGAGAGGGGTTTGCTGAATGGGGGGGGGGGGGATTAGATAAACGTAAGATAAAGCGACGTAAAAAACCTCCTTGTACCCTCGGTCATAGTTCGTTGCGTTCGAGTGAACTCTAATCCGTTTTTATTCGTGTTCCTTGACATCTATGAGTATGGGCATACGAGCTCTAATACTTTTTTCTAAACGGCGAAGCCGTTTTTTGTTCAGTTAATTTGTTGGCTTTTTTCTCTTCATTTTTATTGTAATAGCTACGGTCTGGTCTATCATGTGTACGGTATGTCCACTGTCCACCCAATTTTGTTTGCGAAAAAAACGAAACATTAGAAATGCGTATTTCTGTTCAGGTTCTGCCCAAGCTTTTTTCCATGTTTGTTATTACATGGCAACACACTAGCGTGTTTGTAGAGTATCAACTGATGGATAGTTGATTCTGCATTGTTGCAAGCAGATGCAGTATTATGGCAAACAATCGCGGTAACAATTCAACTAGCTTCCCGAAGCCTGCTTTGAAGAAGTAAATAAATCGCAAAGTCATGTCGGCCGTCCAATTTTGAGGCCTGAGGCCTAAAAATTATAGACTTTGCACCAGACGGTTTAAAACTGAAAGATTAAATCGAAAACCAAGACCATTTCATTTTGGTTCTCGACAACGATTGACTATATTTAATAGAGCCGCCCCGAAGCTATATTAATAATAATAATAAGCAATTTTGCCAGCCCAAGAAAATAGCCAGCATGGAGACGGAAGGGAAGAGCTCTAACACCGCCCCTGGAGAATTTAAACCGAACACTGAAACTCCCCCCACCCCCCCGCCGGGGAAAACAAAAGGAATTAATATGCACGGCGGAGGTAGCTGGTGAGAGCACATGCTAATACGACAATGTTACTTTCCCCGTGCCCGAGCATCGTTGCATCTTGTTCGAGTGAACTACAATCCGATCTTGTGCTCCTCGCCTATTGTTTCCCCATTGTTACATGTTGCAGCATTGTAACGTTTTGACATTGTTAGCCGCGCCTCCTCCGCCTTCGTTTGACCAATTTTTGAAAATTTTCGTGCGCAAACGAACTCTAATAAGCACTGCCTGCCGGCTGTGCTAATATAGCTATGAGCTTACCTTATTACAAGAATTACAAGCGAGAAACAGCATTTTTTGAGAAAGTGTCCTTCAATTCTTCCCTGTGGTGGAGTAGAGTATGGGGACGAGTTATGAAGGTAAATTCCTCCACAAAAATCGTTAAAAGTTCATTATCCGCCATTTGCACGAATTTAAAATCAATGATCGCATGGATTCCGTTACACTTTAGTACGTCAGCGAAATTCCAGTGTATCGATGGCGGGGAGGGCGTCCTACCTCAAAAAGTCATTGAGGCACAAAAAGCCATCTCGTCCGTGGGCCAAATTTGACTTAATTCAGTGATGTTATAATTGCCTTAAAACTTTTAAATCTTAAAAACAATTTGATTTAGTCAGCAAATCACATTAGATATAAAAAAAAATTATACTGAAAGGGCGGCGGATTTTGACTGCTGTGTGCAAAGGTCATCAGACCTATGGTCAGGCTTGTGTGTTTGACGTAATTGACAGCCTAAATCAATCTATTTTTTAAATTTAAAAGTGGCCATGGCAATCATAACACCACTGAATCATGCTAACTGACCAACTAGTGTTTTTATCTTGTTTTGTACAACTTGCCTTGACTCGCCCTTGAGTTACTGATCCTACCACGCAATAACCCGTTACTGTATTATAAAAGCAACTTTTGATTTTTTTATATCATGAAGTTCGTTTGGGTTTGTTCTCTCACGAACGATAAAGAAGGAAAGGAGAGTAAAATACAGTGTCGTACGCGTTTCCAAGAAAAAATGGAGGCGGTGAGAGGGCAAACTTGAAAACAAGAACTTTTTTTTTTAACTTAGGCCGCTAAAAATTAATTTAGTGGTTCTCAGGAGCAGTACTAAAAAAATTATGTGAGCGGGCAGGGTTTTTTTTTCCATTTTATTCGTGATTTTTCAGATGCTGGCGATGGCTTTTCTGTTACCAAACAAAACGAAATCAGTAGCTTTCATTTTGTTGTCGAGTACGATATATTTATGTTTTAATGCCAGGGTCAGGATGCAAAAGTTGCACATTTGATAAAAGTCATATTCTTTAGATCCAAGTTTTCAGTTGTGATATGCCTCTGAACGATGCTTACATTCGTTTCATGTGAATGGAGTCATCGCGGCTCAAGGTAATGTTTGGCGAAAGTGTTGATGCGTGATTGGTACTTTTTTTTTTTATTTTTAGAACAATGTCATAAAAACGTTCATGCACTAAGAAAAAAAACCCATGCGTGCGCTCCTGAGAACCACTTAATTAATTTTTAGTGGCCTTACCGTTTTTGTTAGATGTGCTTTGATAGTTACGCCCAGTTATGAATGAACGTTTTATCCCCGGAATTTCAGTTGTTCCTCCGGTTATTTCAGGTAGGGGTGGAGGGGAGGGGAAACGGAAAAGAGAGCAAGAACTGAAAAAAGCGCACATTTTGAAGTGTTTCAATGTGGGGATGTCCTTGGTAAAATACCAACCCGTCGTCAATCCGCCATTTTTATTTATTTCATTTTATTTTTATTTTAATTCGTTTAATTATTGTGATTTGAATACCTACTAATGCAGAATCAGACATTACCATGAAACAGTGATTAAATCTCGCTAGACCTAATTTTTTCTTGAATGACAGATTTTTTTTTATAATATAATTTTAAGCATCTAAGCCTTCCAATATTTTTTTTTGGCGTCATACCTGTATTGTCAAAAATAGGGACGACTGGGCGAAAAACCTCATCTGCGAAAATGTGGTGGGGGGGGGGAAGCGGGGGTAGGGTACAAGGTAGGGTGTGGTCCCGCACCAAAAATATAAGTCGTAAAAATAGGCCTATTAGTCGAAACTTATACGGCTGGAAGATTTTTACCCACCCCATCCACTTCTACAAATAATTTGTCATCGTTAAGCCCCTGTGATCAGTGATCTCAACTGACCTGCACTTATTTCCATTTGATCAAGTATAAAATGAATATTCCTCGTTTATTTTCTCGTAGAAAGTAAAGTTCTTATGCCTTTACTGGCTGCTAGGTTATTTTTAAAATGTTATTTTGATATCTTTAAATTCAGATCATGTCAATGATTCAAATGATTTAATCAAGGTTAGCCGAATTTCGTACACTGGCATCTAACTTTTTTAGCTGACTAATTTATCCTTACGCCCCTCCCTTTCCAATTCCAAAAAAAAAAAAGTTGCCACCCTTGCACTGCTTTGGAGTTGAAGGTCTTTTCATTTGTTTGGCCGACTGGATCAAACAGGAATTTGTAGAGATGTGGAGTCTAAACAGAGGATTATCAAATTGGAGCAGGCATCCGCCTCCCCTTGGTTTGGCGTTCACTGCCCCCAAGGAAAAAAAGGGTGGCATATGGGGTAAACGTCATCGTGACGTCACAGGCTTATCGTATTAGTCAGCAGTGGAAAGTGAAGGGTTGTCATTTTGTGAAATTGGGCACGACCGGGCTGTGGATTCGTTATACTGTGAGCAAAATGGATTTTGTTGCGGTAATTGTGTTGTGGTTTGGCGTACTGAACGTGGTTTCAGGCAACATCCACAAAACCGAAGAAAATGTTGTGGTGCAGCCTAGAGAGGCAGCGAAGCCACCAGGCCAGCATCAGAAGAAGAATGAAGTAATGTTAGCAAACGACGAAATTCAACGTGCCGTTGGGCTGAACGAGACGTCTTCGAAGTGGAATAAGAGACCGAACCAAATTTCAAGGGAGGATGTTAAACTAACGACAGCTTCAGTAAGTAATCAATTGTGTGCTTTTGGCGGTGTGTACAACAGTTCCACGCATAACTGTAAGCAAAATAATTGCAGCAAAGATGACACGTTTTACGACGCTATTAAACAATGTGTGCCTATGAAAGACTTCGATAAAATAAAGGCGCGCCCTCTGTGCAACAATATCACAGTTGACAGAGACGAGTTTGTTTTAGATGAGAGTGGTGCTGTAAGGATTAAGACTACAAATGCGACTTTTGACGCAGGTGCCTACATCAACACTGAACTGGGAGTCAACGTTTGTTATCCGTTTACGGCCGAAATGATGACGTGCCAGCGCTGGACCCTCGATCCCACAGACTACAAAATGAAAAACCACGGTTTGAGTATCTGGGTTTCGGCTTACGACAAACTTTACCACGCTGGCGATTTTTACCTCCTGAATTCGACCTCACTCTTCGCCGTAGTCTGCATTCCTAAACCAAACAAAGCCCAAGCTGCAACAAAAGCAATTCGAATTTTAAACATGTATGCAGCAGCATGGACGATATCGGCTGTTTGCATGTTTATTTCCATTGTGGTCTACCTCTGCACCCAGCAACTCAAGTATCACACCAAAAACCTGCTATGCCACATGACGAGTTTATTAATATTTTATGTGATTTTGATCATCAGAGCTTGGTCTCCTGTCCCTGGTAAAGAATTATGTACAGTCTATGGAATACTATTGAATTTCACGTTTTTGGCTTCGTTTTTCTGGCTCAATGTGCTTGCGTACGATATTTGGAAGCGGTTGCCTAGACATAACCTGCAGAGCCTGAGTCCCAAATCCGGACTTAAGGCATTTTTAGGTGCCTCCGTGTATGCTTGGGGAATACCTATGCTCTTGGCTGGTTCTGCTGTAGCAGTAAACTATCTTACTACAGCAGAAAACCCTTTCAACCCACAGTTCGAACGACAGTGCTGGATATTCTCGCAGTATTCCCGATTAATGTTTATGTACATTCCGGCTGCTGTCCTGCTTTCTGCAAACACGATCTTCTTCCTGCTGACGGTCAAGAACTTGCGTGCTATTGGCCGAGATGCCTCCATGGTCAATAAAAAAATCCACAAGCAACTGTAAGTATAGGTCAACTTATTACATGTTTACCTTGATTATGGTTTTGTGTGTGTGTGTGTGTGTGTCAATCTTTTCAAAATGGGCTACGAGTAATGCAATCCAATAAATTTGTGAAAAAATTTACGCAATAAAATCACCTCCAGACAGGAAAATGGCCCACAAGTGCATAAAACCATCAAACTCAATTTAATTTCCGGTCGTATTTGCTGACCTCGGTCACAATAAAAATCAACAATGACTTGAAAAAAGAAGCTTGACCGTGGATCACCAGTGAGCTGTCTATGTGTCAAGCTACGTTTTTTAGTTGATTTTCGTTGTGACCAATGTCAGCAAATATGATGTTTTTATGCACTTGTGGGTCATTTGCCTATCAGGAGGTGACTTTAGGGCTATGAGCAGTCGATGTGGTATAGAATCGAAAGAAGGGTTGTATTGGGGGGGGGGGGGGGGAATGATTCAACTATAGCGTGATATTTGGTTTGTCTGTCCATAATGCAAATTTCATATCATTAATCTATCTACATCGTTAAACACGTACGATGTGCACGCGTGCGCGCGTGTGTGGGTGCGTGTACCGCTACTCCTCTAGAACCAAGGCACCTAAAAAGACGAGATAATTAAATTGCGCTTCCGTATGTCGTATTTTCTTGGATGTAACTTGATTTTATGACCTGAAATACACGTAAAACTGCCCTGAAAACTGTTCATGACGTCAACGTTTGATCAGACAAACAAATCAGAAAGAAAGTTCACCTGAACAAACTTTACCGTTATATAAGGCAGGGACTCCTTCCACGTCCACCGTGGCTCTTTTCCTTTCACGTCTCGCGGCTGATTGGTCGCGAGGTTTGTGGGCGGAGCTTAAACGCGCGACCTGTCTATAATATTTTCCCGTCAAAACAACGTTCGTTCCAGCTTATACAATTCAGCAAGAAATTAGACGTGAATGGTCCGGATTCCTGTCCAAAACAACTATAAACACAGAACACAGACATGACTAGTATTTTCATGTGTTGATTGAATGAGAAAGAGCGTGGAAGTGATGGTCTGCATTCCTGTACAAGTGGACAAACGTTATCACACTAGTGATTATCTGTGCATTTCCCGGGGGGGGGGGGGGGGAATTTTTTTTGGATATTGATGGGGAGTTTAAGTTGCACTATCACCGATTGAAATGCGAACGAAAATACCGTGGCGCCATCTAGCGACATTGATATTGTTAACCTTTCTAGCTTGCTCGCAGGTGCACGAGGATGAACCAATTTTCCACTCAATAATTAAGGATGTCGTGGCTTGTTTGTTTCGTTAAAAGAAATGCCGTTATGCATTCCTTCGCTTGGTGCAAGCAAACGCTAGATGGTACTACACAGCGCTAGATGTTGTCAGAATTCGTCTGCTTTCAATCGGTGATAGTGCCACTTTAAGATTTCTTTCCAGGATCTTGTAAATGTGGTGGGGGGTGGGACAAAGTCTGGCGGTCAAGAGTTCAAACACCCCCCATAAAAATGACTCGTAGGCTTTTATCGATCGACACACGGAAATACAGTTTAAAATTTAGACGTGAAAATACTAGCCTCACGTCCATGTTTTTACTGTTAATAATTCGTTTGGACAGGAAATAGACAATTAACGTTCAGTTTCATACTCAATTTAAATTTAGACGAGAAAATATTAGAGCCACGTCCATGATTTTACTGTTAATAATTTGTTTGGACAGGAATGTAGACCATTCACGTCCAGTTTGTGCTCACGTTTAATGTAGCCTTCACGTCCATGTTTTTACCAAGAATTTAGAGATCGTTTCCTAGATTTTGTTCACTTATGTTTTTAGTAATTCGTTTTAAACTTGTGATTTGTTTGAACAGGAATATAGACCATTCACGTCCAGTTTCTTGTTCAATTTTATAAACTGGAACGTTTGTTCTTTGGACGGGAAAAGTGTGTAGTCACGTCGCACGTCAAGCTCCGCCGCCAAAAGCTTGCGATCAATCAGCCTCGAGACGTGAAAGGAAGAGAGCCACTGTGGACGTGGAAGGAGCCACTGCGTATAAAATAAAATTTGTCACAAAATAAAAAATAAAAAAAACGACGACAATGCATTGCAACACGGCATAAAAATCTCAAAAGCAGTAGGCCTATGTAATAAATAAAAATAATTTAACGACTAACACTTTGTATTCGGGCCAGCCATCGTTTACACGCATTATGTATGAACTTTGAATTTTCATTTAATTCATGGAAAAAAAATAGGGCGGCGTGCGTGTACCTCCTGTTGAACCAAAGCAAGTAAAAAGCTGAGAGTAGTACTAAGTGAAAAATAATTATATTACGCTTCCGTTCGGCATACTCTCTTTGCTGTAAATTGATTTTATGACCTGCTCATGACGTCAAAGTTCGATCGGGTAAACTAATCAGAAAGAAAGTTTGCCATGAACAAACTTCTACGTTCTAAAATAAACTTTGTCACAAAATAAAAAAATAAAAATAAAAACAACGACGATAATGCATTGCAACACGGCATACATATCTCAAAAGCAGTAATCATGAATAAAAATAATTTATCGAGTAAAAGTTTGTATTCGGGCCAGCCATCGTTAACACTGGTTATGAACTTTGAATTTATAACAGCCACGAGCCGATCGCCATCCGCGCATGTTACCATCGCACCTTTTTGCGAGACTGCATAGTAATACAAGGCAAACTAAGGCCAACTAAGATAGTAGCCGCGTCCCTGGAAGCGAGGAACGCATCTGCTGTCTCAGTTGGCCTCGGGGATAGTAGACGAAACAGCATGATTACAAAAATTGGTCGGCGCAAACCGGAATGATATTCGTATTTTAACATCACACTTTATACCTTTTTAGGCTAGTATCTTGTAATAATTCTTTAATGCAGACTGCTTGCTTCATTTATAATTTTTGTTCGGCAATCTATTGGCGTAAATAACATTTTTTTTTTTAACCGTATTAGGTTTTTTACCCAAACGGAAATTTGTGTGCACCAAATCCTGTCATTGAAACGGGTTTCCAACTTTCTACAGTGACTGTTTTGATTATTAAAACTTATGTTTTCGGGAAGGTTCAAACAATTTCAGTCAGCCTATGGCCGTACAACTAGTAGGTACTAACCAAGGTTATGACGAACACTTCACTTCGTAATAAGCAACATAGTTAGGATGACCAATATAGCGCACTAGAGGTGGGCGCGGGTCCAATTTTCGGGAACCGGAATTGCCCGCATTTACAAAAACTGGAACCGACCCGCAGGGAACCGCAACGTCTGAACTGACAACCGAACCGACCCGAAACCGCAAATGTGTGTTATAATAAGACCCGACCCGACCGGAACGCGGTTTACCCGCGGTTATCCGCTAAATAAAGGTCTAATATAGGCATTGATTAAGAAGAAAAAAAAATAAAGCCACACAATGACATTGTTATACATTGTTATAATAACAACAAATGCCATGCTTTAGTTGATTATTATTTTTTGTTCTTAAATGTATTTTTTTTTAGTTTACATTTAGTTTCATTGTTACAAATTAGTTTCAATAAAAAGACAAACCCTCGTTAAACCCTTTTTAATAAAAAGACAAGAGCAAAATGTGTCAACATTTCCACTTGTAACAAAGCACAAATGAGTCTAATGCAGCTTATTATTAACAAGATTAATTATTACAAAATTATTGTTAAATTAAATTTAAGCTAAATTGGCCCTCATCGATGTGGGGCAAATAACCCAATTTGGCTTCGTGCTCCGTAAAAAAAAAAGAACAGCAAGAGGACCTAATTCAATAAGCTCAATAGTGCAATTATAAAAAAAAAAAAAACACTTGTTTACCTCGTTAAATTAGGCTGTAGACGGCTTCCTGTGGCGATTTTTTATATTTGGATCTGCTGTATTGTTAGAATATTAAATTTATTTTTCTTAAAAACAAAACAAACTCTATTTGTATACAGTTGATAAAATAAAGGCCTACTAAGACACCGTATTAGGTGTCTAACTAAACGATTTTTTTGTTAACAAAAAAATGAGTACCAGCTTTTCATGAAACAACGTTCGTAGGAAACTAAACTCGTAATTTAAGGGACAAAATAAAAAAAAGAATTTTATTCAATTTCTAAATTGCGTGGTCATTCTTTACCACTAAGTGCTTTGTAAAACCGGGTTAATTGCAGCACGAGAATTAAAGTAACATTCGCATCCCTTCCCCATCGCTTTGGACATGGAGCTAAAAGTGAGGGGAAACTGAAACGCAATACTGTTTAATGTGTTCTTGTTATATGGGGGGGGGGGGGGGGGGCCAACCAAAGAAGGTCTTTTTTTTTTTAGCTATTTGTAATTCGCCCTACAGACTAAGGTGCAACCCCTTGACCCCCTCCCGACGCCCTCGTCCCACCCTCCCTTAGTCCTGACTCCTAAGGCTTTTATGTGCCTGTAAGCCTAACATTCTTTGGGGTAGGGTAGGGGGAAAATTTTTCGTGTGTGCAATTGACGTAAAGAGTCATTTTAAAATCTTCTCGGACTTCTCCTTATTTATGTGAGCAATAAACAATTCATGGCCACCTTCTCTCCCCCCCCCCCCCCCAACCTTCCCCCTCGGTAGACCTCGCACTGAGGTTGGTTGTGTCAGTTTCCTTGCCTCAATTGCACCAGGCATGTAACAACTTTCACCTGGGAAACGATTTTCACACTTTCTTTCTCCCCCGTATGTGTGTCTCAATTTCCCCCACAGTTTTTCGTTTTAGGGATAAACTCTTATAAAACGAGACCATTTTTTTTTTAAATTTGGCCCTTTTAGGGCTCAGTTGACAAAAAAGATGAAGGCATTTTGCAAGCCATCCCCTCTTTGTTAAGAATTCCCCGTCTTTGGATCCTTAAGCCCGTGTCAGACGAGAAGACTTTCACTCACGACACGATTGTCCTAAGGGCTGATGTGATTTTTTCCTACATTTTGTCGTGTTTGGAATTGGTTGTCACACGGACAGATTTCCTCCACTCCCGACTGACCTCAGGATCAACAAACACTTCATATAACTGGCTCTCTTTCACCCCTTTTTCTGGAATGCGTGGTATGCGTTCACCATTGGTCTCTATCGGTCACGTGAGAAAAAGTTGGGAGCCCGAGGGCTGGCAGCCTAGCCTGGCCATCGAGTCCTGACGACTCTTTCATTACTCCCAACTTTTGTCGTCTGCCCCATGTCACACGAGCCAACTTACCCTCCCGATCCGATTTTTAGTCCTGTCGTGAGTGAAAATCTTCTCGTCTGACACGGGCTTTACAGCTGTAAATTTACCGGTACAAAGAAGTTAAAGGAATGTGATAATAAGATAAGAAAATATGGAAATGCCAAAATTCTTGACAGCGCGCGATGTGCGTCCCATCCTCCTCAAGCTTGCAGGCATTTGCTGTCTGTGCTGTTTGATTTGCCATTGACGGCGCACTGAAGCTTCGGTTTCGGGTCTTGCAGCTTCCACCTCAATTCTGCCTCATTTGACCTTGCGTTAAATTCAACTATAGTGGCTGGAATGGCCACGACAGTTCCGCATTTTCTACGACACGCGGTTATCAGCGGTTATTTATTTGAGCTGCGGGTTACCCGCGGTTTACCCGGAACCGCTCGTAATTTTATTTTTTAGAACCGCAGCTACCCATAACCGCAGTAATTATTTTTTTGTGGAACCGACCCGACCCGGGACCGACCCGAACCGCATCGAACCGCGGTTTTCCCGACCCGCGCCCACCTCTATTGCGCACTTGTCAATATGAGGTCACGTGGAGGAGATTGAAATGAAACGAACGATAAGACCACTCGCGTTTTTTACCCTTATGAAATTTAGTCTTATGCTCCGAACCGAAACATTAACTTAACTTACGAATTTTCCGTCTAAGAAAGAATCAATCAGCAAAAGTGAAATGCCGAACCGTTTTTTCTTCCCGTATATTGAATACAATAATAATACGCAAGTGCAATGACACTTTTTAGTTCCTTTAACGAATTTGAAGAACGGGGAAAAGAGCCTCTGACTTATTTCTGATGCCGTGTGAGCCAATGCCGACTCGGTTATTTCCTCCCGTGCAACCAAGTGCACGTGCAACGACAGTTTAATTCTTCTCACGAATTATCGGAGTGGGGAATGAAAAGGGGGGGAGCGCCTGTCGCTACATTACTAGCTGCAGCCGCTTCTTTTATTTTATTATTTATTCCAATGTAGAAACTGGCCATTTTATAAAAATTCTGAAAAATGGCTAATTGTTTGCTTTTTTGAGCAAACTTCCTGTTCTAATGTTCCTTGGGAGAGTTCAAGTATTACGTCGTCAAGAAATTGGCCATTTTCGATCCTCTTTCCCCTCGTCATTAATTGTCAAAAATTGTTCCAGTATTACGTAATTTCTAACTTACAACCCCACCCCCTCGAACGGGTTTTTACTCGAGAAACATTAAAATAAAGTATTGTAATGGTAAAATCGGTTATATTTGGCGAAGTTATGAAAAAAAAAATGCATCGTTGTAGATGCAGCCTTTCTGAATAAAAAATTAAAAGGTTTGTTCTGGGGTTTTTGCTTCATACCGCGGGGCTTGAGAAACAAGTTTTTTTTTAAGCAGTGGCTCCTTCCACGTTCACCGTGGCTCTCTTCCTTTCACGTCTCGTGGCTGATTGGTCGCGAGCTTTGTGGGCGGAACTTAAACGCGCGACCTGTCTATAATCCTTTCCCGTCCAAACAACATTCGTCTCAGATTATAATATTGAGCAAGAAACTAGACGTGGATGGTTTGTATTCCTGTCCAAAACAACTATAAACACAGACATGACTAGTATTTTCATGTGTTAATTGAATGACAAAGAGTCTAGAAGTGATGGTCTACATTCCTGTACAAGTGACAAATATTATAAAACTAATGATTATTAACTGTGCATTTCGAGGCGTGGGGAGGGGGGGGGAGGAGATTATTTTTTGATATTGTTGGGTGTCGAGATTTCTTTCCAGGATCTTTTAAATGTGGTCGGGGACAGGAAAATAGACAATAATTAACGCCCAGTTTCATATAGTCAATTTAAATTTAGACGAGAAAATATTAGAGCCACGTCCATGTTTTTACTGTGAACAATTTGTTTGGCCAAGAATGTAGACCATTCACGTCCATGTTTTAGCAAGAATGTATAGATTTTTTTCAATCTTGTTTTTAGTAATTTGTTTTAGACTTGTAATTTGTTTGGACCGGCATATAGATCATTCACGTCCAGTTTCTGTTCAATTTTATAAGCTGGAAAGTTTGGACGGGAAAAGTGTGTAGTCAGGTCGCACGTTAAGCTCCGCCCCAAAAGCTTGCCACCAATCAGCCCCGAAACGTGAAAAGACGATAGCCACGGTGGACGTGGAAGGAGCCACTGCGTTTTTTTTAACCGTTTTACTTTAATTTAATACACTACACTGTGGAAACTGACTTGGATGACTTTAAAATTGTTGAACCCACTGTTATTACTTCCTTTAATGCAAAACAAGGGTTAAATTCAGTTAAAATTAATTTGTCTGATGTTGGACAATTTTTTTCAGCGTAATGCAGAAATGCGGCTTCGTTAAAGTTAGAATGTATTGGCGCTCCATACCAGTACAGGTGATTACCGAACGTCAGCGCCAGTTTTACTTTCTATTGTTGTAAGAGCGTGAACGGGGCAACGAAGGTTGTCCATTTATTTTTGAGCGGTTATGTTAGGTCGAATCTAGGGGAAAAAAAGCCGCGGAAAAAAAGCCGTAGGAAAAAAAATCTGATGGAAAAAAAGCCGCGGAAAAAAAGCCGCGGAAAAAAAGGCCGTTGGAAAAAAAAGCGCGAAAAAATCTGGTTGAGAATTTACAAAAATACTGCCTAAATACACTTACGTGTGTATTAATCATTCAGTAGCTGCATGTTGCTCGATCAAGGTCACCTTTGGAATCCCGAAAGGAAATAAAACACCAAGTTTCCTGCCAAATTTCTTAACTGGGGAGGTTGTGGGGGGAAAAGGTCGTCCTCGCATTGGTCGGGTGACCTTAGATCGTTAAAGGATAAATCTTGAAATGACGACTGAGAGTTTCCGCCATAATTTGGATAGGAGGGGAGGGTATGTGGACACATTGGCAACGGACAATTAGGCACCGGACACTTAGGCACTGGACAAATAGGCAATCGGACACACAGGGAGTAGGGTGACCAAAAATTGTGTAATCGAGGGTGGCAGCAAAATGCTAAAACCGTCTCTGCACAGAAGTGAAGCACCTTCAGTGTGTGTATTCGTGTACTTTATATGGTGGGTTATTTTTGCTGCTTTGTCGTTTGGGGGAAAAATAGTGTCGGACTGGCCTTGAGACCCATCGGTGCAGCTCCTGAAAGACCTCTCCAACCTCCTTATATACAGGATGAGGCAAAACTCTGGTCACACGCAAATAACTTCCGTAATAATCACTCGAAATCAATGTCCAAACACTAGGGTGTTTATGGCCTACCAAGGCAGAAAATCGGTAATTCCATCCGTCAGTTTGATTGTTTGTTTTATCCTCATCTTGAAGGGTAGCCCCCTTTCATTCCATATTTCTGGAGGGAATGATGGAGAATTATTTCTCAGACGGAGATTCCCCTCATCAATCCTCCCAACTCTTCTGTAGGTTCCTAAAAGATAGGTTGCGTCAAAATAATTTTAGTAAGGGTTCCAGGGGTTGCGGCACGATTTCTCGAAGAAATGTCATTCCAGTACGAATGTCGTGTATTGGGAGAAATGATAATCCGTCCAACATTCCGCAGGAATGGTTCATTTCTTCATTTACTCGGTATTCAGTTTCTAAGCCTAACTCTTGTATTTTTCGGTGTGTGCTCTGCGTGAGATGGTAGAAACACCCACGAATGGAAACGTGCTCACCTAGGGTGGATGAGAAGGCTTGCATATAGCCACCTTTTCGAAGTCCGTGTGTACCGTTACCGGATCCACAAACAAATTTCTATTTTCGCATTCTAGTATAATGATTTGCAGCATTACCTCGTACGTATTTTGCGTTTTTCGTTGAAGTAGCGAATATGCAGCTGTGACAATTATGCCGTTAACTTTGACACGAATGACGTACAGTTGCAGAAAGTGAGGTGGCGCCATACCGAAGTTTCCGTCCAAGTACCGTGGTAGCTTCTGCCAGAAGGCGGAGTCCTTCATCTGTGGCAAAAACTACCGACTCTTTCTGGTGCGTTGGGGCCGTTGTCGCTTAGCAAAAGTCTCTGCAACTGCGGCGCCCCAGTCGTAGTCCATTCTCCTGAAACGTCAAGTAATAACAGCGTGATTACCCTACTGTCTCCATACTAATATCGATATAAATATGCAATAAAGTATATTATCATTCTTATTGGTTTTAAAATGGAGCATTAAAACATTTTTAAGACATTGAATTTTATTATATCCAGTGGTAACATTTAAAAAAAAGCACTACGACTATAATAAAATAATGATTAAACAATCAGGCCCATGAACAATGCAAAGGTGTGTTTTTGGCGCAGAGCAATGACGTGTTCATTAGTGAGAAAAAAAGTTTTCATGAAAATAAAACCACCGCATATGAAAGAAAGGAATAAAATAAATACTGTTCCTAAAAATGGGGGATTATGTTCTATATAAAGATTGTACATAACAATAATAATAGAAAAAACTTTGAATTATTAATTAAAATATTTCTTATCGTTAAGCAAAACTTTATCAGGGATGCTGAAAAAATATGAACAATGTGAAAATTTGCTAGTGGCAAAATAATATGTGAAAAATGTGAAAAAATGTGAAAAATACGAGTGTTGGTTCGAAAAAAGGCAAAACGCACAAACGAATTAAAAAGAATCAAATTATCCGCCCTAATTTTGGACCTGGAATTACGTAGGCATGCCTATGGTTAGAAAACACAAAAGAAAATTGATTGGTTTACGGGCGGAGTCGCTTTAAATTTGCTTTCGCTCTCTTGAGTGAAATTACAGGGGAATTACAATGGTTACTGGAAAAGAAAAAAAATGTATTAAAGCAATGTGAAACTGTGATATATGAAAAGGAAGAAATAGTGATACGAAAATGGAAGTAGGTACGTGAAAAATATGAAAAAAATAAAAAACAGGTATGAGAAAAAATGTGAAAAAATGAAAAACGGGTATGAGAAAAATGTGAAAAAAATTAAAAGTGGGAATGTGAAAAAAATGTAAAAAAACTGGTACTCCCGGCAGCATCCCTGTTTTATCAGTTAAGGCGACTTTTAAATACTGGCAGTAAAAAAAAAACATTTTACCGAATAGATTAAATCCTATGAAACGGAATAGAATTATATAGATTTATAACAAATAATGTTGAGGGTTCAAAGTAAAATTATTAAAATACTATTTCAAAAGGATTATAGTCAAAGAATTTCAACAAGGACAAGAGATTAGGGCTTATAACTACGGATCTAAACAAGGTGACCTAGAATAGCGGAAAAGCTAACTTACAGCTGAGAATTTTTTTCCCCCGCAAAACGACAACCATGTCACTTAAACTGAGAATTTCCCTGACCGAAATTTGCTTACTTGATCGTGTACTAAATTCGCCCAATCACAACCGACTTACAGTGATAATCACGCAGTAGCTTTCAAAAGCTACTGCGTGATTATCACTGTAAGTCGATGTTGATTGGCTAAATTTAAAACTAAATCAGTTAGGCAATATCCTGCAGCTTTCATTGGTCGACGCAGCGTAATGCTAAACCGTGCAAAACATGGCGAGCGCTTTCTGAAGTTGATACGCTTTCGGTAGTCACTCGCTTCAAACGTTACACATTTGACATGTTACGACACGTTTGTTGAATTCATTTCAAATAAAAGTATGTATTTTCCTACCAAAAACAATCCGGAAAGCCTTTCTCTCGAAATACTCACTGTGTCGTTCGTTTCCGTAACCTAGCAACGCCTGCAGCCACACGTAGAATGTTGCATACGAAATTTACAGTGCTGAATACTAAAATATGACGTGAAATTCTCTAACTAAATACCCCACGAGCTATTGGTAATTATCAAATTTTTTTTCAACACTCGTGTTTTGGCCCATTAAACTTACCTCGTGCTATTTATTAGCAGATGATTTCCCTCGTGCTACGCACTCGTGAAATTAATGTCTGCCTAAATAGCACTCGTGAGTTTATAGGGGCCAAAACACTCGAGTTGAAAAAAAAATTATCGATAATTTCCTTAGATGGGGCTAATATACTGAAAACTTTGTTAAACACTGATTGTTAATACTTCGTAAATAAAATCTGGTATGACATCCAGTAGGCTAAGAGTCGTTTTGGGAAAAGAAAACCAAAATTCTGACACCGAATGCCACTTGTGCTTTTATGAAATCTCTGTAGTCTACAGGGTGGTCCACAAAACCCAAGAGTTTCTAAGTCCAACTTTTTGTAGTTAGCACCCCTCAGAAACAGGAGAGGACAGAAATCTTCCCTTTTCATTAGATTTGATTTCTGTCCTTTCCTGGAGCTGAGGGGTGCTAACTAGAAAAGTTAGCCTTAGAAAATGTTGGGTCGTCAGTTTTTTGTGGACCACCCTGTTTTACCAAAACCAGGCAAGAAAGGTACCTTTGTTACTGTTTCATTTGATGGTTCAGTTATTTCTGTATTTCCTGCTGCCCCATGGATGGCTTCTTTGCACCACCCAACCTCTTTGGCCAATATCTTCTTTTGCTTTGCATGCGATTTTTGTTCTGCTTCCTGTGTTGTCCTAATACCGCAATATCCCCCACAACTCTATAATTTACTTTATGCCTTAATCTTGATGGTATCGGACATCACCCCCCCCCCCCCTCCTCGAAAATGATAGTGGACAACTTACATCTTAACTCGGACACTCACTATCTCCCCGGACTTTTTTCCCCTAGACACTTTCCACAATGTCTGTTTTCATTAAACAGTTTGTCTCTTTTCATTAAATATGCTTGTAGTGCCTTAATCATTTTATCCGAAATTCACGGAGAAGGCGGAAGCGGACCAGGCCGTGGATCCATAAGGGGGCGGAGGGAGCGATCGCCCCTCCTAAAACCGAATCAAGCACACGAGATACAGTTTGTTTGATTGTTTAAAATCATCTTCACATACTGCGTAGATTTATTATGATCCCTATAGAGACAGAAGCACTCTTACAAAAGAATCGTCATTACAGGTTTTTTACCTTAATTGGTTTCGTCACTTTTTCTTGCTTTCGTCTACTTTCATTTTGTTGTCGTCCATTTTATACTACGTGCAATCAAAAATAGACGAAAACGAAATAAAAGGACGGAGCCAACACACAAAAAAAACCTGTAAAAATGTTAATTCTTTACCCTACTGTTTCAGAAATATTTCTCAATTTTTAAGATAGCAGGACAGCTCAAAGATAAAAAATTCACATGAAGAATCGAACAATTAATAAGTAGCCTAATCTAATAAGACATCTCTAAGAATAAAATGAATTTGTAATGCCTACAATTTTTAGTTCAAACAGGAATTTATGGGCACAAAAAGCTTTTTTTAACTGGGAAAAAACGGTGAAATAAAGATCGTGCATCTTGTTTTTGTTCTGTCTCCCCACCCTCCCCCTCTTACCCGATCCCCTCTTACCCGATCCCCTCAAATTTGTGAACTGGGACCACGATCCTGGATCCGCTACTGAAGCGGAACGAGTCCCGGAAAAAAAATCCCTGGAAAAAAATCCCCGGAAAAAAAATCCCGGTAAAATAGTCCCCGGAAAAAAGATCCCACGTAAAAACAATCCCCCGGAAAATAAATCCCCGGAATAAAGATCCCTGGAAAAAAAATCCCTGGAAAAAAGATCCCATGGAAAAACGATCCCGTGGGAAAAAAATCCCGAAAAAAATGACAATGCTTTACAAGGTCTGAGAATTAAAATGTAATAAAAAAAATCAAAATCATCAACGAATGTGCGTATTGTGCATAGTAGTGCAAACTGTGTTTGTTCTAAAATTTAACTAACTCACGTCTGAAGGTTAAAAAGAGGAACATCAAAAAGAAACTATCCATAAATATGATAACGTCTGTAATTGGCTATGAATTGTGTTTACCTTGCTCGCACTGCCACGCTCGCTGCGGCAATGTATTTAACACCAGGAACAACTAAATACCACACACGTCTGAAGCGCTTGGGCGTAGCCATGTTATGACTTTCGCTTTGTATTCCACCGTTTGCACAAGGCCGTCTGAGAGCCACAAATATCAGTTCCTGTGGCTCCAAGCCAGTTGATTTAACATCACTAAAATCTTATTTTGCCAAATATTCCTGTTAATATCAGAAACAGTCCCATATTCGTTTAAGTAGGAATGCCTCTTAATAGGTAGAATAGCTAAAAATATGGATTTTTTTTTTTTATTTGGGGATTTATTTTCCGGGGACTATTTTACTGAGGTTATTTTTCCAGGGGATTTTTATTCCGGGGATTTATTTTCCAGGGGATTATTTTTCCGCGGAATCTTTTTTCCGGGGACTATTTTACCGGGATTTATTTTCCGGGGATTTTTTTTCTAGGGATTTTTTTTCCGGTCCCCACTGAAGCGGGGGGGGGGGGGTTGCGTTAGGTTAGGTTAATTGCCTCGGCTCGTCTTTCAATGGCAGAGAATGCAAGTTGTAAAGTAAGTTTGGTCTAAAATGTCTTCTGTGATGTTAGTTGTTAGGCGAGATGATAGGCTCGGCAATGACGCTTGTAGGTGGTGTGCATCGAACGTACTTAGATCGTGAGCACGTTACTTGAATGAATCATAAAGTTTCATTTTTTTTTTATATTTCTGGCTGTTACCGGCAGTTCTGATTTGTTTATACTTTAGGATAAGTCGAGCGTGTTTACACGTCTGGCAGTGGAGTGTGCAATCAGAACTGTGTAGCCATACGCGCTTGATTTCTTCTGCCTGCGTGGTCATCATGCTATGCATTCGATTTATTTTTATTCACGCTCTTATAGTACGTCACCTTCTGTCGCCTCTTATTTTTACATTAAACCTGACGTCATATACTTATGCCATTTAGGCACTTTGGTGTAGGTTACTTAACAAAAGTTAAAGTTATTAGCAATCAAAAGGCAGCACTAGTATATGCTTTTGAAATAAATTACCTTGTAAGTTCAAGTAATTTAAAATGCACAGTTCAGCTCTTTTTTTTAAATAATTTTTTTTTCGTGGGGAGAAAATGACCGGGGAGAAAATGTGCGACCTAAGGAAGAACATGTCCTCTGTTGTTTTTGAGTGGGGAAAATGTCCAGAGGAAAAATAGGGGGAGGGGGGATGTCTGCGAATCTTTGAATATGTAAGGAGATACAAATTAAATAACCAAACCGTTGCAATAAAAGATACTCTCTTAGTGAACCACTTATTTGCAACAACAATGTATTCTGACAATTAAGTACTGAAACGATAAGCGTGTAACACTTAAGCATGTTGTAATCTACTGTTAGATGACAATACAAACAATGCTTACAACAATAATTTTGCACTTACGAGCCACTTCAGGGCCACTTGCTTTTAACTGCAACCCTCATTTTAGAAAAAGGCACATATGGCACATTTTAGAAAAGGCCCCATATGAAGCCTTACCTGTCTGCCGAAATTTAGATCTCGCAACTTTCCCTAATGAGCTGTAGAGGTGTCTTTACACCCTATGAGAATTAACATGAGAGCCTGCAGATTAGCTAGTTACTAGTGACACTCAACGTTATTGACGGCACTTTTTCTCCATATTCCCACGTTCCCATATTTTTATGTTGAAGTTTTCTTCGTTACTGGAACGAAAGACACCTGATTAAAACGATTTGCAAAGATTTCTACCGATTTGAACACCAGTATGCTGAAATCAGGTATAAGCTTGTTTCAGTTAATAGACACATTCTGCTAGTGAGGCCGACTTTTTTCATCAACAATTTTTTTTAACAATCAGATGTCTATAATCGGATGATCTACTATTACAATTTTTTTTTAGTTGTCCAAGTTACGGATTTAAGGCAAATTTATGATTTCCTGATTATTCCCCCCCACCCCCCTCCCCTCCTATCCAAATTATGGCGGAAACTCGTCCTTTAATGATCGAAGGTCACCTGACCAAAGCGAGGACGACCCTTTCCCCCACAACCTCCACAGTTAAGGAATCTGGCAGGAAACTTGTGATTTGTTTTCCTATCGGGATTCCAAAGGTGACCTTGATCGAGCAACATGCAGCTAATGAATGATTAATACACACGTAAGTGAATTTAGGTAGTATTTTTGTAAATTCTCAACCAGATTTTTTCGCGTTTTTTTTTCCATCGGTCTTTTTTTCCGCGCCTTTTTTACCACGGCTTTTTTTTCCATCAGCTTTTTTCCGCGGCTTTTTTTTCCGCGCCTCTTTTTTCCAAAGCTTTTTTTTCATCAGCTTTTTTTCCAGGCTTTTTTTCCGCCGCTTTTTTTTCCGGTCACCGTTAGGTCTCATACCCGGCCACCCTACACGGGTATCTTTGGTAATCAATGCCGAACCCAGATGGGGAGAAGGGAAATAAGCAAGCTAGGGCAAATTCTACCTCCCCAAACCTTCGTATTAATTCTAAGTTATTTTCCCAATGGCTTTTAAATTAGTCGCACTGTTACGGAAATTAGATTACATAAACAAAGACGGTTTATGTAATTTTGGACTCTTTTTAATATCACCACCAGCTTTTTCAGTGGCGCACTCAGGTGAGGGGGAAGAGTTGTAATCTGTTTTTTTTTTTAGCAAGTTGTGTAATTTGTTTTTTTTTCCATTATGTCACCACCAGCTTTTTGTTTTTTTACCGAGCTTATTACATTCACAGGAACGTACTTCAGTTAAGATAGCTTAGGTTTCGTAATCAGTGGTGCACCCATGTGTGGGAGTGTAGGGTCAATCAAGCTAGGGAAATTGCCCCCCCCCCCCCCTTCGAAGATACTAGTATACACAAAATTTAAAAACGCAACATTCCTATTTGTTACCCTCGTACTACTTTAAGCGTAATTTTTGATAACCAATAATGTATCCCGCTTTTATAAACAAGAGTATATACAACAGCACAATCATCCTATTTTCTGAGGAATGGTCAAATTCACAATACACTATGAGAGTTAGATTGTATCTTGTTTTTTTTTTACCGTCGGCTTTTCTCCTTTCTTACGTGGTAGTGGCTTTTTTTGGCCGTTGCCTGCCCCTTCCTCCATCACCAATGTTTTCTTTTGCGTGCAGAATGACGACACTTGCAACGTTGCAACGTATGCGTTTCTAGAAATCCACTGCCCCCAAGTAAGTGAAGGGGATAATCTCGGAACAAAGAAGCTGGAAAGGTTTACTTCTTCGAGCAGGTTGGGGAAAGCGGAAAAACGCCAGTTTGTCCTGCTTTGACTACTCGTAGCAGTTTGCCTGAAAATGTTGACTCTTTAGTATTTTTGTTACCCGCAAAAGTAATTCGTTCCCCAACAGAAATTCGCCCCCCCCTCCAAAAAAAAAATTGCTCCAATAAAGAATTTCCTTCCCAATTAATAAATTCGTCAAAATAAACAAAAATCACCATAATTACGATATCCAGGCTAATTATGAATTCCTATTAGTAATCAACTGTTTTGTAATTTTCTCATCTTGTTTAAATCTGCGTGAAGGCTAGCTGGAAGATATTAGTAAAAAAAATTGTTTGCTTGTAGCATGGTTTCATCTGGCATGCAATTAATGAATTCTATTTAAAAATTAATAAAAACACCACCGGGCCACGTGGTACATTTCCTTGTATAGGGCATTCGCTGTAAGTCACGACTGTTAGGCTCCGCCCACAAGATGCTGCCTGGCGGACCAACCAGGGAGGACCAACCAGGGAACCTCTACGTCCCTGGACCAACAAACCATGTTCTCGCTAGCCACCTACGGTAAACAGCGTGTATTCAACCGTTATTTTCTTCAAGAAAGCAATGTCATCGTTCATTTTCGTGACGTATATCGCTGCACTAATAAAGGTTTAAAGGTATGCTCGTGTTTTTATCGTTGTACGGCAGTTAACGAAATGTTTTTGGCAATATTCAATGCTTCAGCTACAGCGTGAAAATGCCGTTTATCAGCTAGCTGTTCGTAT
>JAHWFP010140801.1:37583-53639 GCA_023313725.1 Lithobius niger | reverse complement strand
ATTCAGATTGGCAAGAGTACAAAAAAAAGTTGAAATACTTGAAATTTTTTTTTAGTTTAACACGTGAGCACTGTTGAGAGACAAAATTCGGCAAATTAAAAACGTAACTTGTTTATTTCGGACAGCATTCCCCGAATTTTTGCACACAGAGCCAACATTTTGTAATAAACAACTAAAGATTTATTTATTTACATATTTCGCTGTTAACCGGTGGTCTTTATTTTTAACCGGTGGTCTCTGTAATGTGTGGTGCAGTGGCAACCCGGACCACTGCACTGTGACTGAGGTTGGCGCTAATGACCAAGCTGTCGACGTGCCATTAAGCCTCATTTCCCCCCCCCTTTATTTTTACCTTTCTATAAAACAGAACTGTGTGTGAGAAGAATAGTTTGCTTTTTTTTTTTTTGTAAGGCTGCCCTACTGATCTTTTTTTTAAAACTAAAATTAGTCCATGCTGTTAAATACTAATTAGTCCAGCTTGCTTATTTTTTGGGCATGCAAAGAAAAATATTTTTTTTAATTGCTCGAACAAATTTATTACACGAATTTCACAAGTGAAATGATTAACTGAAAGGTCAAAGAAAACGACCGTAACTTAATTAGCCTCTCATTCAGGATATCTTGCTAAATTTTCTTCACACTCCTCCTGGATTTTCACACTATTGTAACCCGATTCAGTACCCCACCCCCGCCAAAAAAATAAGCAAAAAAAAACAAGTAAATATTCTTCGCTGTGCATTTATTTAATCGAATAATTTTGTGGCCTGGGGGAAAAACTGGTGAATATTATATCAATTACCTGTTTGTGCACTGTTTTGATAACAGTCCTAGAGAACAACTGAAGAAACCTTTTAAGTTTACAATTACCCGCCCAAAAATTTTCTTCACGGTTGTCAGTAACCCCCCCCCACCCACCCACCTAACAGAACAGCAAATTTCCCTGACTTTGTTAGGTTTTCCTGATGACTACGGGGCCATCACTATTCAAAACGTGGTCCAACTAGAAATAGTCCAATTTTGCAGCACAATTTGTTTTTCTAGGCCTTGAAGCTTTATTATACACTCAAAGGTAGGCATAGGCTAATGTTAGCTAATAGGATCATAATTTATTTTGAGGGAATTTAATCATCGCCCAGCCACAAGCAAACTGATTGCAAGCTTGTAAGCTTTACTGTGCCATAATAACATTTCGAAAACGCCCGGTAATTTAGAGGTTTTTTTTTTACATTGGTTGCGTCGCCCCCCCCCCCCACCCCTCTTTTTTGTTGTTGCTTTCATTCTGTTTTAAATTGCTTTTGTTTGCCTACACAGGCAAAAGAAAAGGGAACGAAAGAAAAACAAACATAATGAATAAACCAACGTAAAAAAAAAAAAACGACCAGTACGATATGCGGGTAGGCCGACGTGATTCGTGGTAGATCGACGACAAACTCTGAACATCTGACGGTCTGATAGTATAACCATAGATTAGAAAGTTAACTAGATATACCGTCTTACTTCTTCCCGTCCTACGCGGAGCTCTGGCGGTAGTTGCGGCTACTAACATCTCTGCTAATGCTTTGCCTTCTGCTGCTTCGAATATTGGTTAAATATTCATTTATTCGTATTTCTTTAAGACATCGGGCTCCAAGCTATAAAAGTAATCAGTTTATAGCAGAATAGCAGCGTGTTTATGTGGACAGCCGTATCGTTCAGGTGTATCGTAGTACTACCAGCGTTGACGCAGACGCGTTGCTGGTCCTCCAGTGAGAAAAACCGCGGCTGCCGGTCACGTGATTGCGAATGCCCTACAGGCGCCGGAGCCGGGGGGGGGGGGGGGGGGTGCCGTGGGGTCGGTGGCCCCATCACTTTTGCAGTTTAGTCTATTTGGCCTCACCACTTTTTCATTGCTAGTCTGGTTATTTTTATTATTTTGTCCTGTGAATGGCCATTAAAAATTATTGGTTAGTTTACGTTTCAGTGACTTCGAATAGTTTTAGTTATTTAGGCTGCGATTCGGCGACATGCTTAAAACGAAAAGAACTGCTTACGTGTCTTGGCGTAGGCTCGCCTGACGTGACTTTCCGAACGCACCGAAGTCACGCGCTCACAACGATGTAAGCTACTACACATCACATATTTATTAAGAAGGTGAATACAAGCATCTATGAGGGTGGTGATTTGGTAGTACTAGTGATGAAAATTAAAGAAATTGTGACAAATTTATTACAGTTTTTACTTTAGATAGCCAAGACCGTGATTACCAAACCATCCATGACACGGCATCGTCCCGATAAAAAAAAAATCAGACCAAGCTTCACTCAGTGTCGGGCATATACATAAACGTATTTTTTTTTTCCATTTTTGTTAATTAAATTAATAAAAAAGCATCCTTGGAATCCGGACAGCGGGCTATGTGGTCGTCCAAGTTACAATACTAGACTTTATTAAAAATGTTCGGGAGATTTCGGAACATGGCCCCACCACGTTTTTAAGGCTTGAGGCACTACTGTAATTCCTTGCTAAACCGAAACAACATGCTTTTGTTTCCTTTACCCAGAAACGTAAAGAAATGACGGGTGTGCCCTGGAGATTCATTGGTCGCTCGGCCCTCCCTCCACCCCAACCCCTTTTCTACCATTCCTTCTGACCCCTAAAGAGAGGAAAAAATCCTCTCTGCTGAAATCATCTTGCCGGAAGTGGGAATCCCGAAGGAAGTGGCTGACAGAAGTAGGTAAAGTTAAGAAGTAACGAATTACGTGTTTCGCCACCAACGGGAAACCCAAGAATGACAAATTCTTACGGATATCTGAAAACTAATAGCATCAGGTATTTTTGATGTTAACACTTTTTAACCAGTGATCTGTCGAATTTACTAGATTTGGTAAATTAATTATTAGAGAATGATTTTTGATTTATAACTTTTATTTTCTCCTTTTAAAAGGACATATTTTAAATTGTAGCTGAGCTTTCAGTTTTATTAGGTACTTGCTTCTAAAATGTATCTTCACAGGGTAGAACTCCCTCCTCCTCCCCCCCCCCCCCTTTGTGTGAGAGTACTGAGGTATTCGTCGGGTAACTGCTGGAACAATAACTGAGAAAAAAACGGGGAATAAAAGATGGTAACGTAAACTGGCGTAGTAGCTAAAAAATAAGAGGGTCCTCGAAATTTAGAACACTAATTTTCGTTGAGAAACTTTGTTTTTTTTTTTGTGTGTGTGTCATTGTTCATGGCCATCTACCGAACAACCACTCTAAAAAGGCCGGACAAGATTGCCTAGAGATTGGTCCCAGCCTGGAGTCAAAATACGCCCATCCGCCCACCCCACACTCTAAACGAATTCTTTAAATTTTTTCCTAAATTTCCTGAATTAAACCAAAAAAAAAATGTTTTTTTTTTCTAAAATTTGCAAATGTGTATCCTAAATTTTGGGAAAAAATTCCTAAAATATTTTAATTTTTGGACCCAACTAATTTTTGTAGAACTCGAGCACTATCCATGGCCTATTTTAGTTTAAGTTTCAAAACACAAGTTAAAAAAAATTTAACACAAGTTAAAAAAAAAAAAGTTATAAAAGTTGGTTCCTCCCAAAACCAAAACACATAAATTGCAGTTTGGTTCCCTGTTGTTTGCCCCTCATTTGTAGGTTTGGGCCCAGGGTCTGAAAAAACCCTTCAATCTAGCACTTGAGTCTTGGTGAAGTGGGGTAAGGAACTCCACTTGCCCATTCCCCTCTTGGGTGCGAGATTGGATTATAGGTTTTGACCATTGGATTCTCAGTGGGTTTTGTGAAATTCTTAAATCAGAGCTTAGAGTGTATTGTTAATTAGAGTGGATTTTTTATTGAGGCGACATTCGTTGGGTGAGGGGGGGGGGGGCCACTTGCTTTAGAGGGAGCCATGGTTTTTTGTTAGGGGTGGCGACTTCTTTTCGGGGCTACTATCCTTGTTGGGGCCGAATTGTCCTCTTGCTCTTGGGGGCTACTTTCCTTCTTAGAGCGACTTTCTTCTTTACAGCGGGTTTACTTGTTGACCGCGACTGACTGCTTGTTGAGAGCGCGGGCGGCGGTGTGGTATCACCGTACCATACGTCACACAGCACGCGGACAGAAATATACGCCTTCACGCTTCTAAGGCGCCGTTTACATACACCTTACCGTTGCTGAAACAGACTACCAACTATTTTTACAGCATTAATTCAAAGCATGATGTCATAGAAACGCGTTGTATTGGTGGAAAGAAAATGCTGCAGAGGCTCCGAAGGTAGCGAAGTTTGTTCGGAAATATTTATAGCCTATGTGCTTGCTCTATCAGTTCATTCGAAAAGATTGTTTTCGTGTGCTTGTCAAATAGTGACTCTAAAAGAATTGCTTTATTTCTAGTAAAAGTTGAATACTGTAACCTGTAGCAGAATATTTTTTCATCCTCCTGACGGACATTTTTGCACTGTAAAACGTTTTGCAAATCGGGGAGGTGGGTAGGGGAAGGTGTCATACACAATCACATACCCTTGTTTAAGTATGAATTCTACGGCAGCACGCATAAAAAAATAATTGAAAATTGCTGATATTCATCGTACAGATCGTTACCAAAGCCACTTCGCTATCCTTATTCTTGCATGACGCATTTCTACAGCAAATCTTGAATACTGCTGCTCGAAATATATTTGTATTTCGATTCTGAACCTTCGTGATATCGTTGCCTCAAGTTATACACTGCAGTTTTTAGAGAAACCAGATAACCACTTTCTATTACGCTCGATTACACGAACTAACCGAAAATGTTACAATAAAATTAAAATAGATTGTAAAGTCGGATTACCGAATTACCCGGATTGGAGAGGATACCCGAACTCCAAAGATCAAAAACCTCGGGGAAACCTTGGTTTCCAACAACGAACACTTTTTTTCCTCGGCGCTCGAAGCCCCCTTCTCCCCCCCCCTCCCCTCTCCTGCCCCAACTCAAAATCCTCGATCTTTGAAGAAGCATATCTCCAGAAGTTATGAAGCAATCCGACTGAACTTTTCACCATTTAATAGCCACAAATTTCAGCTTTATTCCCCCGGAAACAGAATGTAAAATTTCCTCCTGGTTCGCCTGCAATCATCATTTGAAAAAGTGCTCAAACTGGGCCGTAGCGCTCGCACTTCCGGTCGTCGTAACTTCCAAACTCTGTACATTTGTAAATACTTTTCACCTTGTCCTTTATAGGCAAAAAGCCAAATACACTAGCTTAGTTGTGTTAATAGGAGGGGCTACCTTTGGTACTTAACCTCACATGTAGGCTATGTGGAATACAGACAACCATTATCTAGTTTTCCTGGTATACCTGTTTGATGGCCGCAAATGCTATGAAAAATCTCCACTACATCAAGCCTTTAAATTGTCGGCTGATAATTCAAATCTTAATTTAAATGCGTTCTAGCATTTCTACTAAGCTAATTTATCGTTAACATTACTTAAATATAATAATCTTTTGCACCCAGAACTCTACCGAAGCTCGGCAATATTTTTATTACCAGTTTATTTTACCGGACCTTAAAATTCGTTGTGTGTAGTTGTTCCTTGTCTCCAAAAAATCGACTGTGACCAACAAAGAAATCCGAATGCAAAACCTCCAGCTTTCATTCTTTTAATTGCTAATATTTAACTGTGCATTATCCTTCGTCCCCCTCCTTCAATAGTTGAGATGCATAACATCGTAGTTTAATTGCAGTACCAATAAATTAAAACAAGGCCCTTTTCCCAATGTAAATCTGAGTAAAACTCAAACTGGCCTTTGTGTACATATCCCTGTTCCTTCAAACGGCTCTGCACCCAAAGCCTTTGTTAAACCGACTTCTCCTCCCCTTTCCCATTGTTCTCCTGGCCCTCAGCCAATCAGGAGGCCGCAGCTATCGTCGACGTCCGCACCGCAGCTATGCACGACGTCCGCGCTTTTCCCCCTCTCCAGCATAAAAACCTCCAGCCCAAAGCATCCACAACACTGATCACAAAATCTCAAGCTAGGAGGTTGGTCACGCCAGTCGGAAGTGGAGATGTTACGGTCCGAATGTTGCCATGCCGGGCAGACGTAGTAGTTCGTATGAGTGCTAGTTAACTTAAGAAATTTTAACTTTAGGTCCCCCATCCTAAATTTTTAGTCTTAAACCTTAACTAAATCATCTAGCTTGAATGTATTTGTGGTAGGCTAAGCCATTGGCATTTCTCGCCCCCAGCCTTCCATAACGTAAGAGTGGCTTTCTAAAAGCCAACTTCTTGTTTATTTTAAATTTATTTTAACCTAAATTCTTTGACGGTTTGATTATCATGCGTGGTGAAAAATAACTGTGGACGGTTTGATCTAGTGAAACAAAGCTGCAACGAAAAGAAGGTTTGATTAACTCGAGGGTTGAAACAAAACTGGGCGGTTTGATTGCTAAAAAATAACTGTAAAACTCTTGTGAATAATTGTAACTTGCTAACACTTTTTACTTTTATCGGGTTGCTTATTTTAGGAAACAAAGAACCTTATTTTCTAAGGGAAAATTTCGTCTTTTGTGCCGATCTTTTAATTGGAATCTTGAATTTTTTTTAAGTTCAGTTGAATTCAAAAGATGCTTTATTGAAAAAAGCATATTGTAAGCTAGTATTCTTGACATGTAAATTTATTTATCTATGTTTGTTGTTTAAAATAAAAACCAAGGGTTTTTAAAACTCCAGAAGAGTACTAATGTTTAATAGCGTGATTTGCGAAATGGTATAAATAATACTCGTTTCCAGATCCCCCTTAGCCATTAAATAAATCAACCGTTGGTGGCAGCGCAAATACCAGTTAGTTTATTGATTGAAACCTAATTAAGATAGTTAGGACATCGACTCTTCCCTCACCATGCTGGGACAGGAGCCTATGCTGTGCTTGTTAATGAAAAAGTCATAAACAACACCGGAATCAACAGTACTGAGAAACCAATCAATCAAAGATATCGGGGGCGTTACAAGCACTTCAGCCGTCGTAGCGTCCACCGTTACAGGATGAAAAAAAAATGAATGTAGGCTACGTATGTTTCTTCCTAAGATCTTGAGCAGAACAAAATAAAAATATTATAAAAGCGAGTAGCTCTATGCTATAAACTAACAGTTTAAAATTATCACCATGTTTTGAGCTAAAACAGCCAATTAACCCTCTAACGTTTTCCCGCAATAATTCGTTGATCTGTGCGCCTCTTATCAGCCAGTCACACAAAAATAATGACGGAACTGCCAGCACTCTTTAGGCCTAAGTATTTACGAACCAGTTTTTCTATTAAAATTATTACTGTGTTTTTCAAAACTCTGCTGCGTACTATCCCTCCGACACCAAATCAATTCGTTTTTATAAGTGGTGATGATTCTTTTAAAAATGCGATTTTGCAAGAGAACTTTGCCATGCTGTCTCCGCATGTGATACAGGTTGATAGAGCAAGTTCATTCTGCTTATGAGATTATGAGAGGAGGGTGGGGTACAGGAAGAGGGAAAATGCAATCTGTATTACGCGATAAACTGTGAAATAGAGGCCTATCCTCACGAGGTATTTAATGCAGACTGCTGGCTTCGCTTACCATTTACCTTATGATTTCTTTTTTATTTAGAGGCCTATTATAAGTTGATCAGCTGTTATGTGGATCCTCAAACAGCTAGATTAGCAAAAACAATGAATAAAGACGAATGAACAATTGCATGAAGAATGTTGATTGATATAGCTAAAACTATATTTCTTTACAAGTGTGGGTTTTGTTGTGGAAAAAGTTAATAATTTCTTCCTCCGAAAGTCAAATCATACTGCAGAAAGGCTTCCTGTAGTGTGACGTATAGTGACGCGTCGTGCAAATTCTTCTACTGGGACTTCTGTTACCCGTAATGGATGCAGGCACAACTTCCTTAAAAGAAAGAGTTTTTTTTTTTAGTAAGCGAGTGTAGACAGGTCTAATGTAAAAGATCACCAACATTCATATGGGTTAAAATAAATACAAATGTATGACCTTTACTAGCTACGTCTCGGCTTGATATTTAACTTATTTAATTCTTTCTTCCAGATTCAAGATGTATTTGAAGCTCATGGTCGTGATGGGATTGTGCTGGACCATGGAAATTATATCAGCCGTTGTGGGCCAATTCAATCGTTACTGGTATTTTACTGACATGGTGAATGGTTTACAAGGATTTTTCATATTCGTCATTTACGTGTGCAAGCGCAGTATTTTCAAAGACATTGTTCAGAAGTGGGAGAAGAAATTTGGTCCTTGCATTTGTCGAAAGGCGGGATGTGTTTTGTTTAGCACTCAGCCTAACAACCGTTCCAATCGTCATCATTATGCCACTAGAGACAATTCGACCAGTAGCAGTTATTTTCCCAGCTCACGAACATCTACGACATCTACGTTTGCTTACTGAAGACTATTTAGTGTGCACTATAGAGCTCATCAACTATATTGACAGCATATTTTCATTTAATTGAGTGTTAAAATCTGATAATGAAAGAAATCCTATATATGATACAGCAGCATATTAAGGATGTGCCATCCTATCTAATCATACTTTTTAACATGCGGGGTGCAACATAAATTATCACTGACTGACCAAGCAATAATGTGATTGCTAATGTTATCAATGAACTCGACAACTGAGCAAGGTGGTTTCGAAAATCCATGCAGTGAGAACAAGATTATAAAACAAAAAAATCCTTAGCAAGTATTGAAGTTTCCTGCAGCTACAAATTTAAATAAAAAACGAAAAACTTTTGACGAAGATTCTTGTCATCTTGAGTGCGTAGCCAAAACAATAAAAGTAATTTTGTACAAGACATAACACTGCCTTTAAAAAAAATAAAAATTAGAACTTATTTTAACACATTAACTTAGCGGCCTTATTAACAATGACGACACAAGGTAATGACTTTTTTGTTTGCTTTAAATTTTTATTGACAATGAAAAATCGTCCCAACAATTTAATGTGCAGATCTAATGGAAATTTTTTTAGAGTAATGGCTAGAACATCCTACGAACAATTTAGACTGATTCAATCGTCCTCCTTATCATTAGATTTTGGTTCACTCCTTTTCTAACGCTATCGTTTCAGTAATTGGTGGGCACCCGTTCCTCCTCTGATTGAATCCATCGTATCAAATCGGTTATGTCCATAAAAAGTGTAACCTTTCTTGGCAATAAAGACCTAGTAGACCAAGAGCCCATTGTCCGACTGTTTCGTCATAGTTGGATGGCTTAGTAGCAGTTTTTTATTGTTACCAGGGGTGAATACACTGATGAAGAGAATTTTGGCATATTTCTTAAAAAACAGATGTGTAAACCAAGTAATACCATACAGTTCACAATCTATTTCAAAGGCTAGGGTGAAGTTGTAGTCTTTGCCATCTTCACGTTTGTGAGTGGGGAAATCTCCATCTTTTAAGGGTTTACAGTCTAGAAAAGCTGCAGAAGGTCCTTAAAGGTGGAAACACACCTCACAAATATTTGGTGCTTCAGGATATTCTGGATATTTTTTAAAAGTCCAAAATAAATGAACATGCTAGTGTAGTATTATACTGAAAGTGAGTCCAGTTGTATGCTTTGTGTTATAATATTGTTCTTTTATTTTAACTAATGTTCTGTATTGTTATAGTTGCCGCTTACTAGTATGTTAACAGTATACATTATTTTCTTTTCAAGTGCATAATTTAACCTAAGATTTAACTGTGAGACATGAAAGCTGGATGTCAATAAATGTGTGTATTCCAAAATAAAATAAAATTAGCATGTTCCCTACGTTTCATGTGTGTACAATTTTAAAGTAACTGCATAATCAGAATGCAGCCTAATAGGGCAGTTTCTCTGTTTTTCTGCACTCATGTCTCCAACAAACTGCGGGATTGAAGTGAAAGTGTTGTCAGAGTGAATGTTGTGACCATTTAGTATATTTGTGTTTGTTAGCAAAAATAAGACAAATTAACGTAATGTGGAAGCTTTTGTTTTATTCATATTTCTTACAACAAATCTGTTTTTTTTTTAAATTATCTAGACACACGTTCGTGTGTCGCGCCGAGTTAGGCAACAAACATTGCATCAATTCAATTGTCGGCCATTCTAAACCATTGTAGCGCGAAGCCATAGCATAAGTGTCTAATATCCTGAAGCATAGTTGGGCACATTTCTGGTGCTTGAAGAATAACAATGGGGTACCCTTAATCTGACCCTCAATAACATTGCAAATGTGTTACTAGCTAACTACTAGCTAGCTACTTCTAGTCGGCTCATCCCCATGTCTTTTCCATTGGGTGATTATTCATCGATACCGAGATAACCGGAAGGCTTCCAGCTATGTAATTGGACGAATGGCTGCATTATTATATGAACTTCGTACCTTTTATGGCTTGGAACCCGGGGGTGTAATGGGAATAGCGTGGGAGGCCATGTACGAAAGTATTGTTATAACCATTGTTAGTATTGTTGCCATCGTCTCTGATTGGATGGCCAAAGTTCGGACAATGACAACGTGTATACTGACGTGCGTATTTAGACACACGCTAGTGTGTCGTCACAAATCTAAACAACGTTGCCAAAGAAATTGTGTCTACGTCCAATTTACGAAAAACAAACAAAGTATCAAAATAGAGCCAGAAACTAGTAAAGACCAAGTTGAGACTGGTTTAGCCTCACAAAGGAGTTATATATACTAAATTAAAAAAAATTAAAACAAAACCAAAAAATGATAAAGATGCGACTAAGTTGAGAATGGTTTGGGGATTTCAAAGTAGTGATAAGAAATTAAAATATTGGAAAAATGGCCACTCAAGCTATAGTTGACGTAGCACATTACACATCTGCAGGCTAAGGCTAGTTGATTTGAGCTTAATACACAATTAAAAAAAAGAAGTGATTTGACAAAAACTAAAGCTAGTAAAAAGAAACACCAAGTTCCGAATGGTTCGGCCCTTCAAAGGAGTTGTATCAACACACCAAAACATTCGTCAGCTTAATCGCACCAAATAATATTTTGGACGTTAAGTGAAAACGAGAACATTGCTACCGAATGTAGCAATGTTCTAGTTTTCATTTAACCTTCGAACTATTCATCGGTTCGATTAACTTGGCGAATGTTTTGATGTGTTTATGTCGCTCCTTTGAAGGGCCGAACCATTCGGAACTTGGTGTCTCTTTTTATCAGTTTTGGTTTTTGATATGATCCTATTTCTGTAGAATGTCTGAACTTACTTATTTGTTAGCGACTAATTTATGACAATATTTCTCTCAAAATGGCCATCATCTACAATGAGGGTTCTGCAGTTGAAAAGTTAACTTTGATTTCTATACGCTGTTGAAAATTAACATTATCTGTAAATTTTAGCATCCTTGTTCTGAATGCAGCTTTACCTAGAAATTTTTAGTTGTTTAAAGCCGGCCAGTTAAGAAAAAGTGCCAAGGTGCGACATGGAGCCATCTTTTCTGCTCTAGAAGCTACCAAGTGTGGACATGCTTTCGTTTTTCCCGTTCTATCAACCCTTCATCAGACATGACCCTGTCATCATTTGATAACCTTCCAGTGACAGCAGTGACAAGTTTCACTGGTACCCCAAAAGAGTCCCTTCCCAGAAGAACCTCTCCTCCACGCCAGCTATCCTATCACCTGCTCACTCAGTGGTTGTCATCGGCCCGCCATCTCTGCTTCCCAGGTTGTTGGATCCCTCTTCGTCACCTTAAAGATCTTACTGGCGAGCAACGTTGCATCCCTTCGCGACTGACCACCAGCTTGCCAGTCCCGGCCTGTCGTCACCTGCAGTGCCCACCCAAGTGTGGACACAGCAACGTCCTCGGATGAAGCTCTTCTCAAGCATCATCCCTACCCTGTTGTTGCCGGTGAGCAACATCACAGTTTTTCGTGACAGGCCCGTCATGTACTGACCAGTCCCGACCTGTTGCCACCTGTACAGCAAGTCAGCATTCAGGCGTTGCCAAACAGCACTGCTCCAGCCACCACTATCGCTCTCCTCTTGATACAGCCGTCATTCACCAGAAAGCTTGACTTCAGCTATTCTGCGGGCGTAAACTACTGCTTCAACAATCAGTCACCAGCCTCTAGTGATCACGGATGTCCAGCCACCATTCACTGAACCGTAGTAGGGGCTCACATCGGGCCATTTCTACTACTCCTCTAGTCCAGTCATCATTTTCATCTTGTCCTTTACGCCATGTTCTATTCTGTCTCAGACATGTTGGGTCTGTCACCGTTGACAGCCTCGGATGGTTCACCATCTGCCATTTTTGGAGATGCAAGACGTCTTCATACACATCATCTTTCTTAGCTTTTGTCTACTCCCTCTCGAGGTCCGCTCATCGCTGCCATCCCAGATTCACAAAGAGCCCTTTGCAAGTGTCATTCACTGCCGCCTGTACAGCGACCAGGAACACTTTCTGGCTGGTCACCGTTTGTCCTTCATCAGCTGAGCCTCGCACCTTTTTGCTTCCCTTCTTCACCCTTTGCTCTTAGGGATCGGGTCTGCTCCCCGGTTTTCCGTGCCTAGCAACAGCCGCTTCACAGAAAGACAGGGATTGGCTGTCATACATGGCCAACCTCGTTCTCCTCAGCCTCACTTCCGTATCTGGCATCCTGGTTTCCATAAACCCCGATGTCATGTCGTCATGTCGCACCATCAGGAAAGGTCTCCCTTCACACATTCATGTTGGCTAGACTGTCGTTTATGCCATTTCTTGCCTCTCGTCACTGTAGACATCATCATCTTGCTCGCAAGTCGGCTTTCATTCTTCACTTCACGCTATGACAACCCACAGCATCTGTCGATCTGGGGATAAGATGGGAACTCCTGTTCACACCACTCATCACGGGAAGCCCCTTTGGACTATCGCCTATTCCTCCTGGAATTTTGTTGGATCCAGCCACGTCTCTGTCGCTCCAACGTTGTGTCACCTCAAAGTGACTGTTGTGGACACCCTGACCACCTTCCATCACATCTTTCAACGTAATTCCCAGCCTGGCCTTCGTTCAGGCACCCTCAGCACGCCTTTTGCGAAAGGCTTCAATGAGAGTGACAGCAGCATCAATGCACCAAGCAGGTGTCGGCTAAACTCGTCTCCTTCCCACAATTCCTTGCACACACCAGAATTTTGGCGGGAAAACTCTCTTTGCGCTAGAGAACCACTGGAGGTTCTCCGTCACCAATGTCACATCAAAAACAGA
Organism: Lithobius niger; assembly: GCA_023313725.1. Lineage (NCBI taxonomy): Eukaryota > Metazoa > Arthropoda > Chilopoda > Lithobiomorpha > Lithobiidae > Lithobius > Lithobius niger. The sequence continues at coordinate 40,453 of JAHWFP010140801.1, read as the reverse complement.
CGATCAAACAGCCTTTCACCATAGTTCAACATAGTGGAGGTCTGTTCCAGCCCTTCGAGGTTCCACCACGGAAACTTGCTCTTTCCAGCACTCTATCTGCCATCCTCCCCAACAGCCCTGAATGAGGCAAGTGTGCCGCTATTAGTTCTACAATCTGTGCTGGATCTGCCCCTCACTCAGCCATGCTACCTGGGACATGATATAAACATCAACATGATATAAAACTCCGCGCACTGATCAGAACAAAGAGGGCATAATATCAGCTGTTGGACAAGCAAAAATCTGCCAGCAACACGGGACAATCACCATCACATTCCTCACTTGATTTTCCGAGCCCACTGTCACCAATTCATTCTTCAGCTTTGATGTGTTCATCCATCATCTCTGCTGGGAAAAGACTCAACCACCATCTCCCATTCACTTCGTCACCTCTCACAGTCTGTCAACCACAGCTACCTGACAACTTGCTTCTTCACGACAAAAGCCGAAGAAGGCAGCATGCCTGCAAACAGAGAACAAGGCTCACCAACCAGGATTTCCATCGCTCACGACAGGTTCGGTTGGCTGTCCATAGATTGTTCCTGCTCCTCTGCCAGCAAACTATGTGTCAAACCAACCACCTTTCTTCACTTCTGCATCGATGAAACCTCCATCAGGAAGCTCTCACCTCGGCCCTTCAGCCCCAGCTTAGCCAGCTGGTTCTTATCCCATTCTTTATGATCTGGACAATGCCGACCTAGTTAATGCAAGCATTGAACAGCTGCCCTCAACGGACTTCTGTGACGCATCTACACTTTGTGAAAAAATCTGGCACACCCTTCGTTTATACAGAACACAGGCCCATCAACTCATCAACAATTTAAAGCCAGTTGTTTTCTGCTTTATGTCAACTGTTGCAACAACATCCAGAACACCAAGCTGCAAACTTCAAGCTTACCACAGAAGCATCACATCTGACTCAAATCCTCTCCACCCAACGGTTTGAGCTGAAGTTGGCAAACTCCAAGATAAGGTTGCTTTCAACTCTCCCTGACAGTGTGCAATGCTGTCACTTGTCAGCAACTTGACTACCTGTTCACAGCTGTTCTCCGATCTCATTGAGAATTCTGCAAAAGCGTCGGCGAAAGCCTTGTGACCATCGTCACTTTACCTCGCTCACGCCCTCAGTCGATCCACCACCCAGGTCTTCAAAGATAGGCCTTGCCACCCCATCAATATCGCAGTCAGCAACACCTGTATTTCCCTCGTCGACTTACACCATCACATCGGACTGGATAACGGCAAACTCAGTGTTTCAAACGGACAAGTTCACAGCATACTCAGTGAGGCAGTATGATAACACTGATGATTTCATTCCAATTTTCTCTGGAATAATAGTGCTCCACCCACAAGGGAATTCCCATGCAAGGCATGCCGATTGTTAGCCAAGAGATATTCATTTGATTAAATTACGTCAACACTTTACGTTGAATAAATGATGTCAATTTTTCATTGCCAATCCTCCAACCGCCAGCACGAATGTCTGCTACGGCACCGGCCTTTCCCATTAACTCGCGGCCTAAAACAAGATGGTCTGCTGTGCAGGGCAGAATCAAGAAATTATGCGGCGTTTTGTGCCCATTGTCCCAATGCAGAACAATATGCAAATATCCGAAACCGGAAATATGCCCAAAAGCCCCAAAAATGTTATCCGTGCATTGTTGCAGATGCGATGACCCCTTTCTTTCAACCCATCTGCCAATTGCTGCGAGCACACTGAGCTGGTAGCGCCTGTATCGAGGAGCGAGTTGAGTGTTATGCCACCAACAGTGACTGACAAGAATGGGTGGGTGAATACCGTAATTGGTGTCTCTATCCAACTTATGCGCATGATTCGATGCAGAAATCGAAACATACTTTATGATGCCCTTATTAAGCCGTCTCTCACTCTCCAGTCACTTGAAGTTCTTACGGCCTCCTTACGCTGCTTTGACAGCCCGTTTTTTTGGGTTTAAATCAGGGTACTGTCGACGGAAGCGACCTTCCACACCGCATTAATGACATGTGACAGGCTTCTTCTTTGCACTTGCGTAGAAACACCAGAGCCGCTTAAAGGTGCTCTGTGTTGCCTCTGATGTTGGGAAGACGGCGGGGGGTCGTGGAGGCGGAGCTGAATGCTGTTGGTTGTCTAAAGCACGTGTAGCATCGTACTTGCAAAATGTAATAACCCCGAGGGACCAAACTCTGCATGGTGTAGGGTGGTATACCCTGGCCTAGTCTTGGACGAGCATCATGTAAAAACTCAGTAGCCCGAACATGATTGTAGTTGTACGTTTTATCTTCTTGCTGCTGATGTCTGCTTTCGCATGGTTGAGTTGGTAGTTGCCACGATAAGCTCGGCTCAATACTGGATTAAGCTGGAGGAGGAATTTTGTACAACCGTTGCTTAAATAAAAACCTACAAAGTTCGGAACCCTCTTCCGAAAGGTACTTTAACGAAGTGAATTTCTTGTTCCATAAAAGTGCTCTAAAAATCGGGGTGAGCCTGATAAATCACACGCTGAATTTTAACTGCTTCAGACGCATTAGGATTTATCTGATCATAGTATCTGCTAATAAACAAATAAAATGACCTAAATTCTCATCTGGGTGCTGAGTACGCAATTGTAATTCACGAAACAGTTCATTTTTAGCACCCTCAGCACCCTCAAATTCAAGTCGAAAAGCATTTAGAAATTCTTCCCAGGTGGTGAATGGGCCGGCAAAACGAAACCGTTTTTCCGCATGGGAAATTAGGTCAAGAGATATGATAATTAACAAATCATATGCCCCCGACAGTAAAAATGAACTCGAACATGTATTACAAGTGAGTACAAATTCTTGAGGGGGTT
>JAHWFP010140801.1:14611-37483 GCA_023313725.1 Lithobius niger | reverse complement strand
CCGGGGGGGGGGGGGAATTAAAATTAGGCACAGGTTCCGTTTCCTAGCAGCAGCAAAGTTTAAAGACTGGCCTTTCTCCAGCTTGGGAGGAAGCTCCCCGCCCGGTGAAGTTGTAGCACAATCAACGGCAGAGCCACGCTCCACTTCATCACGAGATAATTGCACAGTTTGTAACATAGGTGACGCAACAGGTGGTGGGGGTGGATCGGGCGGGGCCGACTCAAAACTACCCTTGTTGCACCATTGGTGTGTGCGGCACTACATAAATCAATAATAGGCACTGTTAGTACAGCTGTGCTAGTTGATAACGGATTATGCAAATCTAATGTAATGCCGCACATCGAACGCTGGAAAACATTGGTAGTAGAAGTAACAGTGTGAGAAGAGGACTTACATTTGTGGTTATCACTTGGTAAAGGCTGTGCAATTGTAGCCGAAGTGAGATCCATGTCAACAGGCGCGAACGAGCTGCATTCTGGAATGAAGCTTGCCAGTGACCAGCTTGGAACCGCTCATCATGCTAAAATTGTGGTTCCTGCTTCCCACCAACATCAAACAACAATTTCTGCAATAAGTGATGCTTTGTACTAGATGCCCATCAAAAAATATACTCAAATGAAGGTACACAGTTATAAACACTCTCATCATTAGACGATGCAAAATGAGCAACCTGAAGGGCAGGTGGTGATGGGTAATGCGACATAGCAATATTATCCACATTATTATTTTCTCCAGTATCACTCGGTAAAACCCGAGTAACAGGTGTATCATCACCAACAACCAACAAATTATGCAAACTTGTGTCGGTGTCGCCAGTTCGAGACCCCGACACAGTACCCGAAGGTATTCGCATTACATCATCCAACAATGGCACAATATTGCACTGAGACATCTCATCACTTTGCACAGATGGTGGTTGCACATATTCGAGAATAATCCGTGGTGAAAATCGAAACCTGGCATTCAAGTCGACACTTGGCCATACGCCGCACGCCTAGGTGTACTAGGCACCGAAACACTATCGTGTTGTAGGGGCGGCGTCGGACCTTTGTCCTAATGGACACCTAAATCATCGATATTTTGGCCATCAGAGATTGGGGATGTATTTCCCGAATCACCTCTGCTGTAAACAGCAACACCACATAGATCTCGAAAAGGTAGAGACCACGACCACTGGAGCGATCGCTCCCCCCCCCCCTCCCCCCAAAATCTTCATCCATAATCAAAGTAAAAAAATGGGTAAACACAGTTCGGTACCCTAAAATATGTACGTATGCACAACACTGTAGGCCTTAAAAAATATGTCGCATCCACCAAATTTGTAATGGCAAGCCACAACAGTCAATCCGTTTACAATAAACAACAATGGCATATAATACACACAAATTGACGCTGCCCTTACAGCTCACCCAAATTGTAGTTGTTGTTTGAAATTGATGTCCGCAGTCATCCCAGCCGAGCAGCCGCTCGTTGTTTTAGAAGCACATGCAAAACACAATAAACACAAAGGCGCACAACCGAAGCGATGCACAAAATAAGCCGCAAAGTGAATTGAAGTTCGGTTTATCAACCATCCACAAAAAGTGCTTAATAAAGTTCGAATCCGTAATTGGCATGAAAATCCATTTTCTTATACGAAAAATAGTATACACAGTCCCGAAATAAAAATAAAAATGTGGCCAGTTCCAAAACAAATGTTCGGTCCCAGGGATTCAAATAATGGCAAGGGCCCTCACTTTCTTATACCTTCAATGTGGTTGAAAGCCAAGGAACGCGCAAGTGGTGTACATCCGAGTCAACCCATTCAACCCAATGCTAGGGGACACTCGAAAAGTAAGAAGTATAGGAAAAACTATACAAATGTATAGTATTGCGTAAAATTTAATGCTAAAAGTTACTTGCCAAAGTTGGGGAACAGAAGAACACACTAACTGGCACAAATGACTAAAGCTGATCCAGACTAATGGTAGCCTATGCATAAATTGGAGAGACAAAGTCACATTGAAGTACGGTCTATCGCTAAAGATCATGAATGACGGTGGCAGTCGGCTTTTATGCTGATTGGCTCTCCCCTCATTCCGCATGTAACCCATGCAATAAAACTCCTATTCTTAAGAATCTGATGTAATATTCTAATGAAGTTGCATCCACACCGAAAGTGACTAACTTCTAAAGAAAGGAGATGCACTTTCCCATTTTAGCCTTCCCTCACAGCTCACTAGCACTCATGCCTAATTCTTTTGAACTGCACAGATCCCCTCTTTTGGGGCGGGCCAACAGGTAGGAACCAATTGAGCACGCCGCCAAATGAAGCTGACGAAATATTATGAAAGAGGTTTGGAATAAATGCGGCTATACACCCCTTTTGAATAGGCGGCTATTCTGTGGGAAAAGAAGCAATCCACAACAACACGTTACATCGCCATGTTTCTTCTTATAACGGCTTATGCACCTAATGTGCGATTTCCACTGATACAAAAAAAAAACACTGACTGTTCCAGTGTAAATTAATATTAGTTTGAGTTGTCATTATTTCCTTTGTCTTGTGTCCAAGTTTGTTCATTTTTACTATTCTTTGAATAGAATATCACTAAATGTCACCAACGCCACCCAACCAAATGGAGACATCCCCGATTTCTGGGTTGGTTTTATTATCCGGCTCCGATAACGTGTCTGTCACTTCCTCTGGAATAACGTCCTTAAAGCTTCATGTGCACTGAAATCATCTGGCAATTGAATAGAAGCAATTGCAGCCTCCAGTTCGCATTGTGCGACTTGGCCCTGAACTCCTCTTGATTTACTGCCACCTTTTGGCTCCCTTTTACTTGAATTCGGAGCCCTCTACGTCCTGGACATCCTTGCGCCTGGTTGTGGTGCACGTCTTTTTATGTTCTCTGCCATTGGTTTGGTCGACGTTCCCTTTTGCACCATTCGTAGGCATCTTCTCTTGACTTCACAAAACTTGAAAAGTGTACCTTAGCTTTATCTTTGGGCCAAGTGGCTCTGTCTGCTGCCATTTCACCCTGGTTTTTAGCCTTTATTGGACGTATTTTACCTTCGATCATTGACTTTGGGATGTAGTGAGCTTTCGTCACTGCTACAAAATTTGGTTGCCACTTCGCCATCCTCTTTAGCTCCATCTTATCCTTCCGTTCTTGTCGTGATCCAACTTTTGGCATTACTTAGGGGAAGCGATATTCTTCAAATCTACTTCCGCGTTTCCATTAACAGCAAAAGGACACAAATAAACTTTCCTGTAAGTTTTCACAAACTGCAGTGTTGCTGCAGTTTAGGTCCACGTGAAGGCTTACTGCTGTAGTCAAATGTTTTTACCATATTTACTTTTGCACACGATAGATCAGCTAATGATTGGTGCATTCTACATCTCTAAACGACATCGCTGGAAAATGTTTAAAAACTAATCGTCTTAGTGTAGCTTTGCACGTAATTCAGGGTTCGTGATAGTTCTTAAAAACATGTAAATGTTCTGGAAAGCAATAATGAAATTTCATGCCCGGAAAAGTGTTTGAAAATCTTGAAAGATGATATTGTGTCAGCAATAGGGTGATGAACGGAATGCAGACAACGTGATTGAAGAAGACTGAAAAAATTTAGTGAAGAAAGTAGTTGAGTGTGTAGCCTTACATTATTCTTCCTTTGTTTGGGCATAAAAAGTTTTAAAATTTGAGCGTGGCTTTAATTATATTTACATGCATAATGGCCGGGTTCAGCAGCAAGTTTCACGTGGACTAAACAGTACAGCAACACTGCAGTATCTGAAACTTTATAGGAAAGTTTATTTGTGTCCGTTTGCTGTTTGATTTCGGATCAGTTAAACCGTACCTTAAGTATGAAACGAGTTCGTCTTTGTTTTCTAATTCGTGCTACTTTGGCATACCATACAGTTTAGATTATCTTGTTTTAATGTTTTGTAGCGTTATCAATTAGGCTACGGTTCGCACAAATCAATATGGAAACAAACCCTTTAATCTTCAGTCTACGTCCTGCATCTGGCATTTGCTGATTGGCATTGTTGCATAATAACAATGTTTAAAACGATGTAAAACAATCAATTTGGTCGTTAGAGCGCCCTAACCCCTGAACCACTTGGCCAATTAGGAAAAGTCTTGTGGAAAGGGCACATCTACAAAGCAATACCTGTTAAACGAGTTAAGAACCCGCTTTATAGGACAAATAGTTTGATTTGTAGAGGGCGTAGTAGAAACGTGTCGTGAGAACAAGTCAAAATTGAAGGTCATTATTTCAGCTCAAGTCCAGATATCCCATGTGACAAATCGGAAATTAATAAAAGTTCGGACATCAAGTCCAACAGAGCTTATATCCTAAGTTTGAGTGAAAAATATTGAAATACAGCAGAGAAATTTGTCATCAAACTTCGGTTTTAACATAGGAGGTTGAGGTCAAACCTTACGATAAAGACTACCACCTTTACTAATAATATTGAAGCAACATTGTTCGCACTAAAGGTTGCGTTTTGTGCAGCAACAGTTACTCTGTTCAGTGTTGATATGTATCCCACTCGGGGCACCTCACATTCAGTGTAGATCGGAATTCTACACCGTATTGTGTTCCTACTGTTTAGTGAAGGTAGGAATCCTACATTCTCCTGGTGAATGTAGGCAAGTGCTTGTCTAACCTACGTTTGCGAATGGGAAAATTCGATTTCTTTCGGATTATTCACATAGACATCCAGATATTTGTTGATACCAACTGAAACAATGAATCGTCGTTATAATTCTGTAATGGAAGCCATGTTTAAATCTAGATGCTATAATGAAATTATGCTAATTTCTTCCTATTTCCTTCAAATTTAGTATGTCGAAGAACTAGCTGATACCAGTTGGTAATTCTTACAGGTTCGTAAGATACTAGCGCAAATTACACTCACCGTTTCACCAAAGACTGCAGAAGCACAGAGAATTTTATTTTACCAGAGTTTCAAAGTTCCCTTGATTACCAGAAGCATGGTGTATGCTTCTTCGGAATTCTTTAGTTATTCAGGATTCCAAATTTACAATGGCGAGTGTTAGATCAATGAATTTGAAAAAGCTTCATTTAGTGGCTTATAATTGATCTATTTATGGCAAATTAGAGATCAGCCATACTTTTGATGCTACCTACCTATGTGAAAAATTTCGTAGCAATCTTCTCTTTCGTTAGGGCTCCACCGACATTACAAAAGTGCAACCACCAAACCAACCAGTCAACCAACATTATGCAATTCGGTGTCCGTTATGGCTATGCTTCACTTACTTCGCTCGCTCCGCTTCCCGAATGAAAATTTTTCAAGTTACTGTGCTAAGCGTTTTTAGATGCCATTTTGAACGGTCGTGTTGGATTTCACAAAACCAGAAGAGGGCCATTGTTAATAAAAAGTCAGACCTTAATATTTTCGGTAATCGGTTTGAGTCCAATACGAGGAACAGTTTAGAATTTACTGGACGAACACCAGCTTTTGGATGCCATTTTGCAGCGCCCATTTCATATTTTTATCAGCTGGTTTAAAACCATATTCATTCGTAATCTTTTCAAAGTTTAAAGACTACATTTTTTTCTTTTGTATCGGTTTACGCGTTTGGCGTAATTGGGCAACAAATAGACTGATTAGTGCATTTTTTGCTGTAGCTTTTTACGTGGTCTTTTTTTTTTAACATGTGTAGTAGCACAGAAAATCAGTTTATTTTTATTTTTTGCACCCTTAAAACCTTCGAACTATTAAGCGGTGCGATTAACTTGGCGAATGTTTTAGTGTGTTGATATCACTCCTTTGAAGGACCGAACCATTTGAAACTTGGCGGCCCCTTTTACCAGTGATATGATTTGAAATTACCAGAGGCAACCCAGGACATAAAGGTTACACCTTTAGAAAAAAATTCATGTTTTGCCATAAAACTGTAGCTTATAAGCTGCTCCAATAACAACAGGAAGTCTAAAATCTTGAACAACAGCAGACCGAAAATTTGGTTGCTGAGTAGACGTATTTCAGACGAGAGTAGGTGTCACCGAGGTGTGAATATACTGGATAAATCCACTGTGTTTCAAAATACTCAATTAATTTTTTTAGTGTTTTTACTGCGAGACGTACTAAATTAATGTGCGGTTACTTGTGTGGATTGTAATCATTTGGCTCTACAGCTACACAATCGCGTTTCAGATGAGTGTACATAAAAAAGTAACCAATTGAACATAATAATGATTTTATTGCATACAACAATTAGAGACACATAAAAATAATAGCTTTTTATTTTTGTTACGATAAATAACAATGTATCCATCAATCATTATGTACGAATACTGAAGAATAAATGATTTACATAAAATTTGTAATCAACGGTAATAATTCGGTAATTCAGTTCGGCACGCAACACTTGCTCATCTGCTGCAGAGCAGAAGTTAGCTTTTTTCCTTCTTTCTTCAGTGACACAATCTCTTGTTCACCTGTCTTCTTAAAAGCGTTAAATTCATTCACAGCAGCATCGAAACGATTGTTCAGAGAATTGATCTCCCTTCCAGCAGCTTCCTTCAGCGAAGTTATTTCATGCTGAGCTTGCATTTTGAAAGTGTTAAGGTCTTTCTCTGCCAGATCGAATCTTTGAGTGAGTTTACCTATCGCATGTCCAGCCTTCTCTGTTAAGGAGGATATTTCCTTCTCAGCAGCTTGCTTCAGGGAATTGAGAAGCTGTTCAGCACCATCAAATCTTTTTTTCAGCATGCTGACCTCTTCGTACGCGACGTTTCTCAAAGTCTGTAGTTCATCAACACCTGATGCCAGTTTTTCATTTAATGATTCAATTTCATTTTTAGCGGCAACACTATTTCTTTCTAATTCGAATATTTTTTGTTGTGATGCTTCCATTTGTCTTACAAACAGGTCTCGGGTATTTAAAAACTCGTTCTTCAGATTTTCTAAGGTTAATCTGAAAAATAAAGATTTATACTTCAGTAAGTCAATGCCTGTCTAGTTTGAGACATTAATGAACACAAGAGTCTGACTTGCTATCAATACTTAGTGGCGTTAAAAAAAAAATGAACTTGCTATTTCTAGTTTTGAATCACATGATCATCAGAAGAAGTAGTAAAAGTTGGTTAAAGGATATCACTGAGGATGAAAGAACATCAGTAGTGACGACCATGTCATAAACATTTCCTACAATATGTTACACATATAGATGTTGATGTCTCTTTCCTGGAGATTCAAATCGTAGGGCCAATGAAACATTTAAATAGTTCTGACATGGAATTTACCGAGGATCTTCTTTCCTTTTACCGACCAAATCAGCAACACTGATCTCTGCCACTGCTTAGCACCATGACCACAAAGACCTTCCTTTTTTCTCACAACTCATTACATTTACAGTCTAAACGACTAAACATACAATTTCCCTCTTTTCTGTCTTTAAATCTATTTAGAAATCATAATCAGTATTTAACCACCTGATTATCAGGCATTGCCACCCCGAGGAGTGGGGGAAGTCTGGTTTATGTCTAGAAGCAGATCCTGGGTGAACTTTCAGGATGGGCGATTTTAATTCAGCTAGGTGTAGAAAGCACTATTTTTACCGTCCTGGTCCCAGTTTCAGATTTTAAAGGATTGAGGGAGAGACGGATGCAAGACTTTTGTTAACATTATTTACGAGTCCTTATTCTGATTTTTTATGTCGTGATTTTTGTTTTTAACTTTCTTTATGAAAAATTTAAAAGTATTTCCGAATTACAATTTCTAGCTATATTGCATATCAACATGGAATTTTAATACGTAATTTACGTAGCCATTGAAGAGCTCATGGTGTCTGACTCGGTTTACTAAAGGATTAAGAGGGGCGAACTTGATCCGCTTCTATATTTTCCCCTTAGGCCCGAGTTTCAAGGGTACCCAGCCAACTAGCTCAGGCTAAAAAATTAAAACTAAAAAAAGGTGTTCAGTGTGTTCAGTTGCAGACGGGCTCTGGCTTATGAAAGGCTCTACTGTGAATGGGGCAAGGTAGCCTACCAGTTAGCATGAATGTCTCATGTGCAAGAAGTCCCTGGTTCGAGTCTTACCTCAGCCAAGCCAGGCATTTTGGGGGCCTGCGATACCTCGTTACATTTCGATTGTGGCATGCAATTAATCCTAGAATATTCAGATTGGTATTACCTAGCAAATGTGTGTTGCCTTCTGATGCCATGGCTTCGGTTGGAAGCACGGTAATAAACCTCCAAGGGCTATGCTGGCAGGGCCTAACTCATTAAACCAGAAGCCCGTGATGATAATTCTACGTCATAATCTACAGAAGGTTTTACCAACTTCAAAGAATCCTGTTCTATAGGGGAACAATAATGGCTTGGTCTTACAAGCCCACCCCGGGGGTATAGGTGAACAACCCACCACAAAAATCCAAAAAAGTGGGTGGAAATACTCCTTGACCTACATTGAAGATCAACATGTTTAATGATCCACATTTATCCCTATACTACGAAATACCAAGTCTGACAAGAATGATACGTTAATGATACGTACAGGGGGGACATTTCACATCATAAGCTAAATTGAAGATCAACACGTGTAAAGATCTGCATTTATCTACACACTACGAAAATACCAAGTCTGACAAGAATTTCTGAGGGAGGAGCCCTTCAGCAGCCCCCAAAGGGCCCCAAAAGGGGGTTGAATTATGTCATAAGCTACATTGATAAATGATACGTCAAAAAATCCGCTATAGCCACCCGTACATGAAAACATCAAATCTGACAAGAATATCCGGAGGAGGGGGGCTGCAGCAGCCTATAATTCACTGAAGGGCCCCACAGGGGGGACATTTTAAATCATGAGCGTTATAGTGGACGGGATATTTTTTTATGCATCTGATGAAGTGCCTTCCTCTAACTTATGACGGTGCATCAAGAAATATTCTTTGAAAGATCCGCATTTATCTACATACTAAAAAAATACGAATTTTGACGGTTTCTGAGGGAGGGACCCATCAGCCCAGAGGGCCCCAAAAAGGGCTACGTCATACACTACACTGGAAAATGATAAGTCAAAAAAACTGCTCTAGCCACCCGTACACGAAAACATAAAGTTTTACAGGATTATCCGGCGGAAATGATCACATCATATAAGCTGTCTTGAAACCATTTAATGGTCCATATTTATTAACATACTCCCAAAATACCAAATAACTAGAATAACCAAATAACAAGAATACCAAATAACAAGAATATGATATATAAAGGTGGTAATGTACGATTTGTTCATTGCAGAGCAGCTCTTCTTATCTAGTCCGCAGAGAAACCTTTTTATACAACCTATTTATTCATTTCAGACCGTTTCATGTAGAGATGTCTTACTTCAAAGCACTTGGCAAGCTTATCAGTGAACTGATGGATGGACTGAATTCGAATTATTGGCTGTGGGCCCCTTAAAGGAGTAATTACCGGTAAACATTACAATAGCTGCAAACGACTACATCCCCTGCTCTCTCTTGCAATGGAAATTCTCGACTTTATAGAGTTTTCCTGGACAAATGGAACCAACAAATAGGAGATAAATTTGTAAAGAACTTGAGACCTTGCACAACAAAGGAAATGACCCAAGCAACTGGCAGAAGTTAGTTCGGAGTATGGTACTAATTACAATGAAACTATAGCTGAAATCAATGATATGACAGCAGAGTTCTGGTTATCTTATGATGAATTTGGTCATCGTTTCCATTTGGTCACCTTTTGCTAGTTTGGTGAGACACCACATTGTTCATTCACTTCTTGTCCAAAATGACCAACTTATTTTTAGTGTTCCATCATCCTTACTATGCGAGATGGATAGTCAACTTGGGACATATTGAAAACATCCACCTAACATTTTGGAAGAATTCAGGAGAGGTGGCCTTTCCATCAAAAAAACATGTAAGAATTTTTCCAGAACTGAAACAGATCTTATCCTTGAGCAGGCAGTTAACGCAGATGCTGCGAGTCGACTTCCACGTATGGTTGTGTCAAGTGTGTGTAAAGTAGGACTTTCTAAAACAGAAAATGGTACTAATGATTTAAAGCACCATCGCATAAAATGAGATAATAATGGCTTACAAAAGGTCTTGGACATCATTCAAAGTACAATGAAACAGTTTGAAAATGCCCCTGTGGACGAGCTCTTCAATATTAACACAGGCAAAGCTGCTACAGCTGCCACTAAAGCTTTCCTACTAAGAGTGTCTGAAATTGGTGAAGATGCATGCATCCGGGTCAATGAATGAATCCGGTTCATCAATGAATGCACGGAAAATTCAAACAGAGCTGTGCAGCCAATTAAACGCCAGAAGGGGTCTACGTTTTCTTCTGAAGGCATCACCACCAAGAGGAAGAAACAAAATGGAAAGGTTACTGATGCCAAAATGGAGATGCATACATTTGATAAGATGCTTTGTTTGGCATTATACGCAAAACTTGACCAAGAGAGTTTCCATTGACACTGGGTTATGTTGACGGAACAAAAACAACAAATCAAAGTCATTTCAATTACTTGAAAAAGCATAACAAATCAAAAAACGCCTACATTTATTGCCTGCGTTATAGTGGACGGGATATTTTTTTCTGCATCTGATAAAGTGCCTTCCTCTAACTTATGACGGTGCATCAAGAAATATTCTTTGAAATCTAGTCAGTGTCAATCCATTCCAATTTGACCACCAGTTTGACTTGTTCACCAAGAGTGCAGGGCGAGGAATTAAGAGTGCAGTCCTGTGGATAAGTAGTTGTAAGCGGAGTAAACCAAAAACGGCTAGAAGACTTAACATAAGCACTTAGGAGCAACAGCTTCAAAAGAAGCTGGATTAAATTTTTGGTTAAGACTGGAAGAAACGAGATCCATCCTTGTCTAGTACTTGCGCTCTCCGCGTTGGCTACGAAGACACCTGTGTTGTATTCAGAAACCACAACGAGGATTTGATTAGTACTGAAGACGAGAGTTATGCTGCAGTCACGAGTAGGCAGATACTCGTACGACATCTTTGAACAATAATGTGTTGACAATTATTGGAAACCTGGAAAACATTGAGGCTGCTGGAAATGACGTTTTTGTTTGCATGGAAGCAGGTGTACAGTCAAATAACACCCAGCGGTTTGTTGATATCACTGGAATAGAAAAAGTTTGGGAACTCTTCCAGGCTTTTACTGTTTCGCAGGATGCGATTATACAGCCATATTTGCACGAAAGAGCAAGAATAGCCCTTTCGAATTACTACGCTATAAGCAGTTTGTTATAGGGCACAAACTGCATTTGCAAGGCTTCGTCAGCTGGGGAAGTATACATGCAACTTGTGTGGAAAAAGGAATACGTCTGCAAACAATAGACGACTACAGACATTTTTGGCCACATACTGCATGCCAAAACGACATAGCGGTATCATGGACAAAGTAAAGGGAATTTATGGAAGCACCATGCACCCATGGAAGTCAGTTCTTGAACAGAAGATTCGACGATGTAAGTACATTTGCACTACTTAGGGAAAAGCATCCCAAAGTAATCAGACTACCACGAGACCTGATGATTGGGGTTGGAGATTAATGATGGTCAATTGGAGGTTAAATGATGGTCAATTGGAGATTAAATGATGGAGACTATGTGGGCCCGACGTTGCCATGTCCCAAGGATATCAGTTACACGATATCCTTGATACTACAATTGACATGTCCGAAGAGAATGGATGAAGGTAATATGGATGAATCTGAAAATTGAGACTTAAACAAAGCTTCATCGGATCAAGACAGATGAAAGATCGGATGAAGACAGTTCATACCTTTGCCTTAATAAACCATCCATCGTTTGCCAGTACAGCTTTTTGTTGATGGTTTTCATTTGGTTAGTAAAACGTGCAGTGGCTTGTTAATTTTTGTTTCACGCATAAACTTCATTGCCAATTACCAATGTATAGTACAGATTCCCCCCAAAATAATTTTTCATGCACTTTCTCTGTACTGGAAAAGCCCCTCCCTCAGAAATTCTTATCAGACTTGGTATTTTTGTACTACGTGTTAAATGTGGATCGTTAAACGGTTGATCTTCAATGCAGCTTATATGATGTGATCAGTCCCCCCCCCCCCCAGCTTGGGGCCTTTCGGTCAATTATAGGCTGCTGAAGCCACCCTCCCCAAAATATTCTTGTCAGACTTGATGTGTTCATGTACGGGTGGCTATAGTGGATTTTTTGACGGATTATTTACCAGTGTAGCTTATGAAATAATTCAACCCCCTTTTTTTGGGGCTCTTTGGGGGCTGCTGATGGACCCCTCCCTCAGAAATTCTTGTCAGACTTGGTATTTCTGTAGTATGTAAATAAATGCGGATCTTTAAACGTGTTGAACCTTCAATGTAGCTTATGATGTGATCAGTCCCCCCCCTTAGGGCCCTTCGGTCAATTATAGGCTGCTGAAGCCCCCCTCCCCCAGATATTCTTGTCAGACTTGACGTTTTCATGTACGGGTGGCTGTAGCGGATTTTTTGACGTATCATTTACCAATGTAGCTTATGACGTAATTGAACCCCCTTTGTAGGGCCCTCTGGGGGCTGCTGAAGGGCCCCTTCCCCAGAAATTCTTGTCAGACTTGGTATTTTCGTAGTATACGGATAAATGTAGATCATTAAACATGTTGATCTTCAATGTGGGTCATGGGGTAATTCCACCCACTTTTTTGGGGTTTTTGTGGGGGTTGTTCACCTACACCCCCCGGGGTAGACTTGTAAGACCAAGCCATTATTGTTCCCCTATAGAACACGCTTCTTTGAAGTTGGTAAAACCTTCTGTAGATTATGACGTAGAATTATCGGCACGTCCTCCTGGACTACATGGTATTACAAAGTGCAATGAATGAAGATACTTATTCAAACTCCAACAGAAAGGTATGAGAGGGGCACAGAAAATTTGGAGCCATAGACCCCATTATACCCTTGGACGGTCGTGATACCAGGGTTTTTGTTTGGTTCTTGATGGTCTTGCATGGTTCTTTTGTTATCCTAACTACATTTCTCCTGTGCGTTTTTTGAGTGTTGTCCTTGTTTTTTGTATGTTTTGTGTTGTTGTTATTATTATAGCTTAGAAAGAGTAGTTGCCATTGCTCGAATTATGCTGTGCAAGACACGGTTTCACAAGGTGCAAGTGTTTTACAGAACTATAAGCAAATGCGGATGTACCTTAGGCTTATCACTAAAACCGTGTAGTGTAAGTACAATCCAAGTCTGAACAAGTGAACTCAAGGATGAATGTCACACAGGCTATAAAACTACAAAAAGTGAGTTCTTAATTCAACTTACTCTTTTGGTACACCACTGCAAGGGGCTTTTGTAGGTTCCACCTTTACATTTCCGAACAAAGTCCAATTAGAGTTTCTCCAGTTCAGTACGTTGCCTTCAAGTTTACAATCCTTGGCCAATTTTACTACGAGAAAAAAAAAACGGATTACGATTTTACCCGGAATCATGAAATACATAGAATAGAACTCGCCTGGGCGACAGTTGAAAAGACAGAATAATTACTTGTAATGCATCATTCTTATCACTGTTTTGTCTTGTTGAACGGGTGAACAAGGCACAAAATTATAACAGTGCTGAAAATTAAATACTTCATATTGTATGTTTAGAGGGTTTACTTAGGCCTTGTCAGAGGGCCAAATTTTTTATTTTGCACCCGCTACTGCTCACTTACAGTTTCGTTGTTGATGACAATAATTACTTAGTCTGGTAAATACTAGCAAAAATTTATTTGGTTAGGGAGGAGAATTTGTGATTGAGACCCTTACTGAAACGTCTTAGATTCATTTCTATTAGTTCCGTCAGGGTTTATAAAGGGCGCCATGAGTTTTATGCAGGAATTTCTGTTCAGTTTTCAGCCTAAAATTAAACTAAAACTAAACGAAACTAGCTTGTATCTAATTATTATTTAGTTTAGTTTAGCTGTAATTTAGTTTACGTTAGATTTGGGCTGTAAAATAGGCAAAAATTACCGGATGGAACCCGTGGGCCCTCTGAAAACTCGGATGGAAATAATAGGAATGAATGTAACACGTTTCAATAGGGACTTTTCAGAGTTACAAATTCCCCTTCCCAATCCTATAAATTCTTGGTTCAGGTGGATTAGTTTTTTTTTCTTTTAATTACTTGTGAGACTGGTTGAATGATTTCTGCTATTTTTCGTTTTAAACGGAATCTTTTATAGTAGTTGCGTACAGATTTGCTACGAAAATAAGATGTTACTTTATAATTAGCTGGAATAAAATGAATATCTGAACCTATTTGGGATCCCGTGATATGGCTAGAATGTTCAAGTTCGAGTTAAGATGATATCTGACCAAATGGCCAGTGGTTGGTAGGTATACATGGATGTGCACTAACGTAACTGGATTACACTTGGACAGTGGAATTGACATGGACAGTGGAATGGACAGTGGACACGAATGGGACAACTAACACACCAGGAAAGGCTGAATATGGTGAAGAAGGTGTAACACAAACACGAATACGTCACACAACATTTGTCATGAGGAAACGATAAGGGGTTAATGTTTTCATTGAAACGATAAAGAAGTTCATTATATTGCTTTGTCATCAAGGCCAAAAGGTTCGGCCCAAACAGCAACATTTATGTATTAGGCCTATGTTCGTTCCGATTATGGCTCTAGATATGCAAATAATTAATAAACAAACCACAAAAAAATGGCCAACTATTACCAGGGTGGCTAATGGTATAATGGTAGAGTAGGCTTACAAAAGGACACAAAAAAAAATCTGGCATTTTGAAGGTTAAGTAAAATAAAGCCGAAGGAAAACCCAATAGTAGAACAAAACCTTGGTATAAAAGCGAAGGAAATAGGCTAACGGGAACAAAAAACCGGAGGATAAAATAACCGCGCAGAAAAAAAGTCCTTGGAAAAAAAAATTTGCCAACGTTGTAAACGTTTTTGTTGTTACGTACAGGTTACCTTTAAAGAGAAGGGAAAGCCAAATGCGGTCCAGAAGTTTTCACGGATGCAAACCTACTTATGTTGTCTTTTGGCTTAGATGTCAGATTGCATGAACAGGGAATTGAACCCAAAACCAATGAAACCAAAGGCCCAAGTCCTAACGCTACGCCATACTATGGCATAACGTCATGGTTTCAGCCTTTAGTTTCAAAAGTCGTGGATTCGGTTCCCCGCTCAGGAATTCTGACAATGAAGTCCAAATGGCAACGTAAATAGGATTGCATCCCAATATATTTAAAGGTTAGTTTAAGTTAGTTTCCTTGACTCGAATTTCACCAGGCAAGTTAAGAGCTATACCAAAAAACAACTTACATCCTGCTTTTTTGCCAGTGCTGTTAGTTCCTTTTCCAGCCATTATTAAAAAAAAAAAAAAAAAGTTGGGTTTGGATGTCCGGGGGGGGGGAGGGGGGGGGGGGGCTGAAATCAAAATTAGGGAAATTTTATTTTATTTTGAATGCCATTTAAAATAAGACCGCTCAACGTTAATTAAGTGGTTCTTAGGGGTGAACATGTGGTTTTTTTTTCTTGGCGTAAGATAGGTTTGTTATGCCTAACCGATAAGTGTTCCCCTTATAAAATAGTGATCACTACTTACTAATAGGAAAACGTTTCGGTTAGGTTTGGTGCAGCATGTAGCAACTAGGTAGAAGCAATTTTTTCTGATATCACTACTTTGATTGGCTGAAACTTGTTGGATTCCATCACCCTTGTGAGGTATTGTTGTCGATAAAAAAAAAATAAATTATTTTTTTTTGTTGCATCCTAATTTTGCCAGTGCCTGGTTAGGGGTTTAATCGTATTTATAACTGACCTTATGTTTTTTGGTTCGAATTTTTTCTGGGCATATGACATAAACTTGTGCCCAGTTAACTGTTGTTTCGCTTTTCAAATGTGTACGTCCCCAACTGGTTTCAGGAATATCTTAAGTTCTCCAGGGATTTTAATACATTTCTTATGAGCGCAAAAGGTTGCTTTAAAACACTGCCATAAACAATGATCGGCGCGTCATTTGTACATACATGAACAGTATTCTTGTCGCTGTGACGTAATAAGCTCTGTTAAGGAGCAGTGTTATCCTTAGCTGTAATGAAGACAGCGTTCTTACCGTCATAATTATGATTCAACGCATTGACTACACAGGAAGTAACTTTTCCTTCGTCTTGCCTGTTATTGTTTTGTTTTTAGTTTTTAGTAAGCTGGAATCCAAACTATGTTATCTGCCTCACTACGAAGAGAAGGACATTTTTAGCTGGAGAAATCCAAGTATAAAACCATGGATCCATGGAGCTTTGACAATGATACTAAGAATAAGGACGAATTTTTGGATCACAGGAGACGTGCTCCTAATGTTCATCAAATAGCATTACAAATAATAGCAATCTTTACTGTTAGCTCTTCTCCAATAGTAAAACCATAAAAAGGCATGATTCACAGTCAAATGTTAAGTGAATGACAAATATAAGTCAGATCTGCCGCATAAAATATATTATCTCAGTGGGAGAACTTCCGTTTCTCAAAACTGGAAAATCAAGAACTTTACACCCTTTTCCACCTAAACGCAGGGTGGGGAGGGGGACATTTTATTGAGAATCAGCTAATGGTGTAAGGGCTCCTGGACCAGCCAGTCTTTTTTTTTTTTTTACCAAATTCTCGGCTGACTGACCGCTCCTTTATTTTCCCTCACCACCGTCAAATTTGCGAAAAACGTCACGCATGGCTTATTTTAGATAAAGCACCATTGCCACTGCAAAAGTTTAAAGGATTTTAACGGGGGTTAGCCACTCCTGGTCATCTGCTGACGAAGCCCTAAGGCCCTATGCTGCAGCACCCGGATTACCGGCAGTCACCCACCTAAGTATCAATCGGGCCCAATGCTGCTTAGCTAGTGGCTACTAAGGTAAGAATGACGGAATGGAATAATGACTTTCGAACAATGAAGTCTGACAATGAGAACTTGACGAGCGTATTACTAGTGTGGTCCTTGTTTAAAAAAAAAACTAAAACCAACTATTTACTGCAGCTGTTCTTCTTTTGCAGCTCTTGGCTTGCAAGTCTTTTATTTATAAACGAAAGTTATTCACAAAATTCGCTGTAACAATCAACACCATGTAACAGCTTTTGAGTTCGCTTTCTGCATTGTTGCTGGCTGTTTCAGTCGTCGCAGCGGAATCGGACCTACTGAACCAAAACACATTTGCCCATTTCAATGTAAGTTTGTTTTGTATTATTGGCGGCAGTTGCTCGTTGATTTTTGAAACAATTCAACGGAGATAACGAAGCCCGCGTTTAGTAAACAAGTTAGTCATTCCACCATGTTGGCCGGTCAATTTTGAGAGGCCACTAACTATAAAGATTTAGCATCATTTGGCTTTAAACAGTTACATATTAAAGCAGAAACCCGGGTCGGTTCACTAGCCAACAATGTTATTTTCCGCGCGCCCAAGCATTGCTGTTGGGTAGAAATGATAGAACTCACACGAAGAAATTGTTGACAATGATATTAGAACCGAGTATGTAACGTTGTGGGCCACTATACTCGAATAAAATAAATAAAATAACATCAACCAGCACTAATGTTTCACGTATGCCTCAACCGTTGCAATGTGCATCCTTCCAAAAGTAGTCGTTAATTTTGAGTTGTAATTTTTGAGTTGTTATCACTCTCTTCATTAAAGCCTCTTCTTGATATAATAGCGGTAAAGTTTCTACTTCATAGGGCGCTTTTTATTAATAATAGGATGAACATGAGTTTTGCCCACGGTTTTTCCAACAATTTAGTTTTCTGTGAATATTTACCAGATGCAATGAACGTAATGATGACCTCATCTCCTCCATTAGTTCATACTAACCATAAGTTTAGGTGTAGGTGAATTAATGCAAAGGTGGCGACTCAGCTTTAAATGACATAAAAATTTCCCAAAAGTTGGGTAGGTGACCTTTCAAGAATACAGCATGTAGCAGCACGGAATTAATAGTGAAGTACAGAGTATAGCAGAAATTTGAATCATTGTCTGTTGGGGATTCGTTGCAATCTCAATCAATCGAAAATATTTGCATTGGTATTTTATTAGTTCGAAGTGTAACGGTGTTCGAGAAAACTACACAGATCACACCACAGACAATGGTGCATGGTGACCCTGTTATCTCACGATAAATTGCATTAATAAAAAAAATGTATATCTTACCTTGTTCTTCAGAAATAAATACATTCCATAAATTAAACTGCGTAAGTCTGCCATCAACCCCTTCTGCAGGTACTACTTCTAAGTTTTTGTTCGAAGCTTGGTTACCACCAAGAAATAAAACTCCATCCTTTCCAACAACATCGTGTCGTGATAATTCTGCACCACGACCTCGTAATTCGCCATCTACGTATAAATAAACAATTCCCGGTCCGTTATCCCAAGCGACACAAATGTGGGTCCATTCGTTGAGGGGAGGAGTTCCACCGAAAACAATGGCTTCATTGAGTATATAAAAATTCGTTACATGCCGGGCGTAATTAATTTCTAACGATACCTGCTCTGTTGACGGAGTATCGGGAAAGGAGTAATTAAAAAGGGTAACTGTATCCTTATCGGTGTTTTCCAAAAACGCATATAAGCAAATTGAGAAACGTTCACCACCGAAATCGCTGCCGCTAAAACCGTCGGCATCAGTCCTCAATGCAACCGACCGGTCTGTTGCTGAAACGTCTGGCGAGAAGACTAAATCGGAGCCTTGGTAGGAGGTTAAAGCACTGCATAATGCCACTAAACTGAGTCCAATAGTCCAGTGAAGTGCTGCCATTGTGATATGACTGCTGGTTGTAACTCGTAGCACTAAGTGATGAAGGTTATATACTAAAAGAAATTCCATACGTGTGCAGGATAACGGAAACGATCAGGGGATGATGCGGGAAATTTATTGTCGCAGTTTCAAATGTAAAGATTAAATGAGTTGTAAATTAGCACTGCGCTCCGGGAAACACGGTGGTTAGAAAAGGTAAGCGATTGCAAAATGTTAGTGCGTGCGTCAAGCGGCTCTGCCGTTGAGGATAAAGCGATCAATCACTCGTTTGGATAAGTCAAAGTGGTTTTTCCTGTAGGAGCTAATTCCACTAATAATTGTAACATTCCCCGTAAAGGAAATAAAAGTTCATATTTCTTGTGTTGTTCGAAACGCGTTCAGCTAATGCCATTGAAAAGTGCCCAGCTAATCCAATTGCACCGAAGTAAATCATTTTATTGCCATTACTTTAATCGATAGCAGTTGATATTTGTGATGCTTAGTTCAATGAAAATTATTGCGTTTTAACGATAACAAACAGTCAGCATTAAACAAGCGGCTGCAGCGACTATACCTAGTCTCAACCGGTCTTCTGGTCACTTCCACCACTTCCCATATATGTTGAGGCGCACACCTCTACCACGCACTGCAACAGCGATCTCTATTAAGTAATCTAAAAGCGGTAACCATCACAACCGCCGGTTAAAAATGTGTTAGCTTTTATTCCTGTTTCAGATTTTAGGCGTACTTGTCAGCTTTTAGGCCAATTTTTATTTTTATCTGCCGATTTAATTTTGTAATAGTACCAATATGGAACAATGAAGTGGGAACTGAGCCAGTAACACATGCGAAAATGGTAATAAAAACTTATATTTCGGTGTCAATAAAATAAAACGGGCGACACAATCTTCAGAGAAACGACACCATCTTCAGAGAAACGAAAAATAAAAGAATAAAAACGCCTTACATCACAAATTAGTGGGCGTCCACCATGCTTGCGCCATTTGTGAACAGGCGGTTAGGGACGTGCGTGTCATGGCGAGCTCCCTGCAGCTCACACGCACGTCCCTAACTGCCTGTTCACCAATGGCGCAAGCATGGTGGACGCCAAACTATAATTTGTAATGTAAGGTGTTTTTATTCTTTTATTTTTCGTCTCTCTGAAGATGGTGTCACCCGTTTTATTGACACCGAAATATAAGTTTTTATTACCATTTTCGCCTGTGCTTCTGGCTCAGTTCCCACTTCATGCATTTGTGCAAATACCAGTTTAGTAACATGGAGCAACATGATGCGCCTCATGGCACCGTACAGTGTTAGCCGAACGCCACGTATATAAATCAGTGTTAGCGAGTAAAGTGACGGGAGAGACGCAAGGGAGAGACTTCATAATATACAGCAGCGTCAAGTGACGTCATATTGCCTACGAGATAGCATCTGGAGGGCATAACTACAAGGGGCACTAGATTAAAGTGTAAGGGAAAACAACGACACTTCTAGTCAAGACAGTGCTTTGAGAGCGGTTTTCTTAGGCTTAAAAAAACGTTGTTTTCTCCAACAACAAAAATCGCGCGTTATAGGCCTAAGAAATACAGTCTAATAGCATTGGCTTCAGTATGACGACCTTCTTTTCCCCCTCCAGTGCCCCTTGCAGCTAATCCAGTTACTGGCTCCACCATAGAATTATACACAATGATACTACGTTATATCACTGCACTATAGGGCATTTTCCTAAACTCATCGAACAACTCAGCACTGAAGCCCCACTTACGAGCTACTTTGAGGAGATGGAGCTTCAGCGCTGAGTTGTTCGATGAGTTTATGAAAGTGCCCACAGTGTTGTTCATGAAACCAACAGCGATAGCAACTTTACATTCCCGTGGAAATATGATTTTAGGTTTTCAGTTTTTAGGCCTATTTTTTTTACCTGACGTTTTAATTTCTTAAGTGGCAGATAATGGAGAAGTAGATTCGAGAGTAGGTGCCTATTCAACCGTGCAGTTTGGCGACGAGACTATTTTAAGTGTATGTCGTTAACGAAATCCTTTTGTTTTTACGGTTGCACGTTATCCTTTGGGTTTGCAAGCGACTATTAAATGTTTTTATTCCACTTAGTTACGTCGAGAAAGCCTATTAGCCGTAAGGAATCAATGATGTTTTTCTTTGGTAAGTAGCGCCATCTGTTCGAAGATGTTGGTAAAGTGTCCCAACCAGAATTTGAAAGCGAATCCCGTCAACAGATGGCACTAGAGGGTGAGGTACTTGATTGTACGACGGAATGGCGACACCGGTGCACTCAGCCGCTGCTGCCTATTATATATGTAGACTAGTTGTGCCCGTGCGCATGCTGCGCCCGCCCCCCCTCCGCCTCCCTCCAGGTGTTTGGTCTTTGGTTTTAAATTTATCAAACCGAAGACCGAACATGTGAATAGCTCCCACATATGCCCTCTCCTCCACAATTACTTTAACCCCCAATCCCCACACTCCTGCCCCATCCCCCCATACACGCTTGCCCGCCTCCCTCTTCCCGAAAATGGCGCCCCGTGACATTCTCCTTTTGGTGCAGCCCCGGGAAAGTCGCTGGCGTGTGTTTGACTGAAGGCTAAAAAAAACCATATCAGTGAGAACTCCAACATTCAGTAAGCAAGTAATCCCATGTTTAAGTTATTCCTTTGAAACATTTCACTTCAGTAGCGTGCATTGCCCGCCGCACACACACACTTGACCTGGCACCCTCTCCCGCCCCCCCCCCCCCCCGAAAACGCCGCCCCGTGACATTTCCCCTTTCGTGCAGCCCCGGAAAAGTCGCATGCGTATGTTTGACTGAAGGCTAAAAAAAGTCCTGAGAAATCAGGCATTCAGTAAGCAAGTAACCCTATGTTTAAGTTAATTCTTTGAAACAATTCACCTCGGTACCGTGCATGGCGACATTGTTGCAAGCAACGATTGTTGCCGCCCACTTAAAAAAAAAAATAACTCCTTTCCGGAAGTGAACATTTAGGAAATAAATGCGCCTTTCCATCGTATCAGGCTGCTAATTTCAAGGACCTCGAAATTAAGAACCAATCGTCGTTTGGTTTAAAGTTGTTTGGTTTAGGAAACACGGGTTTTTTTTTTAACTCAAACGCCGACAATGGCACAGTCCACGCGACTAAAACTTTGTTGGCCGCTTTGGTACCACAACAACACCAAAAAACGAACCCCAAAACGATGCGACAGGTCTGGTGAGTGGCGCCATCTCTTCGAAGACTTTGGAAAAAGTGTTATAACCCGAACTTGTAGTCCAAGGCCGTCAAGAGACGGCGACATGGCAGGTTTGGTAAGTGGCGCCATCTGTTCGAAGACGTTGGAAAAGTGAACCAACCCGAATTTGCAGGCGAATCCGGTCAACAGATAGCACAACAGGGTGGGGTACTTGATATTACTACGGAATAGCGTGGCGGGGACTTGGCTGCCGGCTCCGTATTATATATGTAGATACGCACGTATCTGGGTTCTTCCTCTGTTTGAAATTCATGAAATTAAACCTCCGGAGACTTTGTTTTGTCGTCGAGTGGACAAAGAGGTACGTAGCATGAAGCCATCGTTGTTAAACTTTAATAATTTGGTGTCAATGCAATGTTTTTTTAACCTTAAAATCTGCGGTTCATGTGTCACGAGTACCTTTCACAGTTCAATCCGCATGGTAGAGCAGTTCATTTTTGGGGTGTTCGCAGCGCGACTGGTGGCAGAATCGGCGGCTAACTGGACGACGCGTCGAATTTCTAACGTTAAGCCTCTAACATACAGGAAGCTATGACCGGTACGACTGTACAGTAGACTAAAACTAGCCTTTTGAGAACAGAAGATACTGATCTTACAGCGAAAGAACGGACAGTTGTCTCAAGTAGCACCCAAAATCAGGACTTCCTGCCTACCAGCCTGTCGTAGGGATGAGACCCAACTAAAGGAATTATCGTTCTTTCTTTCCCAGATTAGTGTAATTTATCACAAGGCCAGTTAGTCGGTTTTTACTATACCGTCCTAGTACTTTCAAAGACCACATGGATGGTGAGATTTATTTTTAAAGAAACAGGGTAGCCTCCCCCCCCCCCC
>JAHWFP010140799.1:51371-62403 GCA_023313725.1 Lithobius niger | reverse complement strand
TTTTTTTTTTTCAATATTAACGTAATGCCTCATTAAACAATGCTTACCTCTACAATTGCTGAGTTGTTGGTTCCAATTGCTGAGATCGGCGGGTTAGTGAATTCTTGGCTGGGGTGATGGTTTTATACTTGGCCAAATTGCATTGTTTCAGGTGGAATAGCTGCTCGACAAATCAGCCCTGGTTATTTTCCGTAAAGGTGTTACGGTACTTTATTTCGCTCATTTCTGCGATTGGTTAGTCTCGTAGTACCGTCGCTCATTGCACGGCTCGAATCATGTGACGACTTTCAACCAATTGCGAGGCGTGTACTACGTCACGATGTGGGCCGCCCATTTCGCTCGAGGCAGTGTTTTTTTTTTGGTGGTTAGCCCGTTTTTTTGTCTTTTCGAGTTAAAGGGCTTATACGAAAGGTTTAACGTATAATAAGTCGGTTGTCTAGAGATCTAGGTCGCGAGACGTTAACTACGCGTCATTTTTTGACAGTACTGACAGCTTACATATAGCCCGTCACTTTTTGTTTTGACGAATTGATAGGGGGGAACGATTATTTTCTTTTAGTTGAGGGGTCCCACGCTCTCTTGACAACCGTTAATAGCCGATAAACGTTATAGCTACATTCCTACGCCCATAACAGTATTAACCTCACGACCTCTGGCCTATATAGCGTTACGTTAATGGACAGAAACGCGTGACGGATTGGGTCTTTTTACAATAGTCATTCGTTCTTGTCATTTCGTCTAGGCCATTCAGAGGTCTGAAGGCCGTAGGGGGAGACCACCGTGTTCGGGGGCGGGATTGTTCGTATTATAGCCCCGAGCAATTTTAGACTTACCCGATTTTTGACGAGATTCTTACTTCATTCTGTTCTCTCATAGCTACTGTCAACACAGCTCACTAACTATCAACTCTTGGATATTTTTTTTATCCTTCAGCGCGTCTCGTGAGTTGTGTGTTTTGTATACTAGGAATTTTACGCGCTTTTTTTTTTTATTGACTTTTTTTTTAAAATTGGTGTTTCATTAGCCAAATACCTCCGACATCCTTCTCGTGCAGGAGATCGGTCTGTGGGCCTGCTATCTCGTGTCCCACTTACTCCCCTGAAAGGGCCGACCCACGGCCTCCTGGGCCGGCCGCCCGTGAACGCGACGAGGTGATTTAGTTTTTCTTTCTTTTTTCTCTATTGTAGTTAGTCGCCGATATGCAACGGATCACCGTCTCGCGCGACTTGCCCTGTTTAAATGCTTCAAACGGGGAAAGGGCAATACGTCGTGCCCTACGGCAAAATCTAGTTGATGCTGGGGGCACTTCCAGCTGAGCCTTTTCTACTTTTTTTTTTTAGGGGGGGGGGGGATTCAACAGCCCAAAGAACGCGTTCCTAGTTATTACGTAGTTTCTACTCTGGGCTGAAGGCAACTGGGGGAAAACAATTATCGCGGGCGGGGGCGGCGCACGGATGCGGCAGAGATATGGGGCGGGTATTTAGCGTTCAATGGGGAAAACATAGACCCTAGGTGCACGTGGACCGACCAATAGATCCAACTCTGGGCTGAAGTGTACTAGTCACCTGGAGGAAACAGTTATCCCGGGCGGGCGACGCGTAGATGCGGCAGGGATATGAGGCGGGTATTTAACGTTCAATGGAGGGAAAATGTTGATCCTAGGTGCACGTGGACCGAGCAATAGACCCAACTTTGTGCTGAAGTGTACTAGTCACCTGGAGGAAAACAGTTATCCCGGGCGGGCGACGCGCAGATGCGGCAGGGATATCGGGCGGGTATCTAACGTTCAAGGGAGGGAAAATGTTGATCCTAGGTGCACGTGGACCGACCAACAGACCCTAGATGCACGCGCCTCCCCCCCTAGGATTTAAATGTGGTACCCAAAAAGCATGGGGCTCTGTTAGGCTGTAACCCTATACTAGACAGCCGGGTGATTCTAACTACTAACAATCAGATGTTCTGACGTCACAGTATTTTCATGTAAACGGGAAAGCTTAGACGATTGCTAACGGCGGTGCTTATTTGATAACCGTTTGTAAGGACCTTCAACAATAATAATTGGCATATGCAGTGACGTCACAAACGGGAAATAGCAAGTGTTTAATAATACCGGCCTTGTACGGGGGGGGGGCTGCCTTAGTGTATACTAGGGCAGTTCCCCGTATATGGTCGGTTTTTTATAGCAGTGTTGTGATTTCCTGTTTTGCATGAAAATACTGTTAATGTCCCGTTTTGCATGAAAATACTGTTAATGTCCCGTTTTGCATGAAAATACTGTTAATGTCCCGTTTTGCATGAAAATACTGTTAATGTCCCGTTTTGCATGAAAATACTGTTAATGTCCCGTTTTGCATGAAAATACTGTTATTTCCCGTTAACAGTCGCCCACGCTTTCATTAGATTCAGTTGTATCCAGGGTTAAGAGAAATTCAAGCCTAGATCCCGTTTGCATGAAAAAATAGTGACTGGAAAAACATGACGTCATCAGTACTGTGCATCTTTGTCGAAAAGACAGTTCGAGTCATTACTTATACAGGCAATTCCGTTTGACAGACACACAAACGAAAGAATTAAGATTATCGAGATTTCCCACTGCAACTAAAATAGAATTTGAAGTGGGAATCTCGGTAATCTTGCGACACACAAACAAACAAATCCTATTGTGTGCGCGGCATATCTTGAGTCCTGGAAGTAGTTTACGAGCGACTAGGTCTTCCTGGAGGGGGCGGCTTTAATCGGCGGTTTATTGTTTTTGTAACCATCTTGGATATCAACAAGGCACTCTGCTGCCAAAAACGTACAATCGATTATCTGTGTTCGTTCTGCGGCGAACTCAAGATAGGCCGCGCACACTTTACGATCGTAGTTATATTGATTAAAGTTATGAATCGGAAAAGAATAAATTCCACTTGCTAAAAATTCTTGCAGGTGCCAACAAATCAAGAAAATTGAGCATTTTTGGTTTCAAAAAGCCGCTCTCACAGCTTTGGCTTGACAAACTATGTTTACCTCCATGTGCACCTTGCAACTAGCTCGACGACTAGCTTCTGATAACTAGCCTCGTCACAAGTATGGCGTAGTTGTCGCCACTACATACTAGTAACACTGTGCCTTGGCGGCAGTATTTTATACTTTAATAAAAATGTAACTTAAAGCGCCAAGTTGTCTGGTTAATTGAGTTTATATTGGCAGGATTTTCTTGATGGAATCATTTGGTGGCTTCTTGGGTTGTGTTATTTTGTTTTGGCAGCATGTACAATTTTTTTTTTAGTTGGGTAGATACGAATGACAAAAGATTCCATACAAACTAAGTATTAAAATAGTAAAAAAAAAAATCGAAAAAAAAATTGAGTGAATGATTTAGACAAGTGTTTGCCGTTGTATGCAGTGTTATTGTATGCCAACCTCAATAACGACGTAAAATGAAAAACTTAAATTGCTTATTAAGTTATTTTCGAGTTTTTAATAGAACTTTTCAACTAATAATCGGTGAGATCACCGTGGAGGTTGTTATCACGGCCAGGAATCTGAGCCAATTTTGTTTAGACGACGTCGTAAGTGTCACTATATATGTACGTGGAATTTTTTTTTTTTTAAGTTTGCCACTGTCTGCTTTCTATACTATTAATGACTTTGCAGACGACACAAGCAGATGCTCAGAATGTAATGAATGCACTCAATTGTAATGGGTCCTAGCAACGATCCTGATTCAGTAAGGGGGCAAAAACGTAGGTTTGGAGGAAAAAGCTTTGGAGGGGGGAGGGGGTGATTATTTTCACATCACTTGTGTATTAAATCACCTTTTTATGTTCCTTTAATTGATGCTCGTAGACTTCAGATCATCCTTTGCCAAATACCATCAGAGATGGAATGTGAGATGTAAAATGAAAATTTAAAAGTTGTGTAATACGTGTAATTTCGTAAAAATTACAGTTAATTTAGTTCGTAGAATTTCGATAACGACTTGAACGACGACGTTAGCACAAAAACGCCGAACTGGGTAAAGCAGAAGCATACGGCGGGGCTTAGGATATCTCTTCATTTATCAGCCATTCGCCATCTTGCAGTTGTTGGTTAGACGTTTACTGCCAACTGTCATTCCCTTCGGAGCCAAGTTTATCCCCGTGTTAGGTCAAAAACGAAAATGAATGACATCTATTCCGTAGAAATTATCACTAGGATGGCTGCTTGTTGGGCCATTGTTTGTCGACACTGTTTATGTAACCTACTGTTTGTTGCTATGGGTGGTTACTTTGCTGCGGCATGTTTCTACGCATCACTTCTTTCCCACAACCTACTGCGCGTCACACCAATAAGACGCTTTGCTTCATTGAAGCAAGACCAGCTGAGTAAAGGATTTCTTCCTTGATTCAGCGGTAAGGAGCTTCTATCTCAGTTTGGTTTGAAGCAACGCGAGATGAGCATTTACATCCGTTTTCGTTGCAACACAGGCTGGCTAATGTCAGATGTAGAGGTGTCGCCCGGACGTTTGGAATCGTTATTATTGTGAAGATTTGCCTGGGATCATAACTTTTTATACACTGCCAAATAAAATGATAGTGGTTACACTGGTGCTAGAAAGTTTAAAAGAATGATGCGCCGTAATTACAAGATATTCAACTTAGACACACGTGATGTTACACATGTAAGACGGACACTTAAAACAGGTATGTGTTGCATCGAGTGGACATCATTTGCGTGGATGGTTGCAGTATGACAGGTGTTCGCTTGGCTCACTCTGTTGGCGAAGCCATGCTTCACGTAATTTCTTCGATTCCAAGAGCATAGCAAAATCGATGGATACTGAATTCAAATATGCGTAAAAGTACTTATGACATCATAGTGTTATTGGGCAAAGTTTGTTTTGGAAGGTCAAATTAGGCTTCCATTAGGCCTATTTGCATTGCTGTAATATTTTTTTTTATCCTCGTACGCGAAATAATGCTCATGATGTTATAGTTTTATCAGGAAAAATAAACTTTGCATGATAAAACTATGTCATCATGAACAGTTTTTCTCATATTTGAAGGTTAAAAAATCAGTAACCGCAAATGAAAACAGGTCTGACTCATCACTGTAAGAGCCTTGGATCCAGAGAGTAGAGGTACAATCACACACGCACATCATACGTGTTTGTATTGTGAATTTAAAGTAACAATACTTTAGAACACTATAAACTGAAGCTTCTTGGGAGTTAGCTGGTTTTTAGTTAACGAATTACGACTACATGGATCGTTGCTAGCACCACAATCGAAATTGTGTCTACTTCTTCATGGCAAGCGAGTACCTTGCAAAACGACCAAAATACAAGGAAATAAAGGAAAGTTGCTCTGCTGATAACTGTTAATATTATAAAAATCGTGACGCGTTCCTACCTGTTTGTACAACCTTGGCTAAATTAATCAAAAAAAACAAAAAAGCTTCGCATGGTGATATCGCATGGTGCTTCGCGTGGACATAAACGCGTTTGGGGACGAACGGCAAAACGGTGGTCTAGAATCCATGTTTATTTCGCTGGACCACTGGGCGGAAAATGTATCTAATCATTACTCACTCTTGACGCCTACTTCAAGTATCGGTTTGTCTATATTATGAAAAGCACGACTAGCGTTGCAGTAGTTGCCAAATCATAGAATTGTTCGCTTTGTTTGGCTTAGTGAAGATTTTAGTAAGCCATAACGAACCTACTTTTGTTGCTGACGAATTTGAACAATTTTTAAGGGGGTGTTGAATTCAACACATCAAAAATATTTCATATTTTCCAGCCTCAAATGGAATGCTGAAGTGATGGTTAAAAAGGTTGTTAAAAATGAGTTCTGCCCAAGGTTTTGATGCAAAAACTGCAACTCTAAATTTCCTTCAACAAGCTCGTGTTATTCCACATTCCGTTCCTAGAGAGGTGCGTAGTAAATTATTTTTAGGGCGTACGTTGCACACTAAATTATCCCTGTACTTCCCCGACACAGCTAAAGTTGGAGAGAATCACTATAAGCAACTACTTCCTACTGTGAATAAACAACAGTGCTCATTTTGTATTTGTGAACCTGCATGGGTTAGATGTATCAAACTGACTCGAAAAATCACTGGAATGCTGGTGTTGTAAAACAGCGTTACGGGACTTTGCGTTACGGGACTTTTTGTCAGCCGAGGTCGATTATGGTTACAGTTAAAAACAAACTGCCGCTCTTTGCCTTGAAGCAATTTCTGAATAAACGAATGTATCACTATTTAGTCCAAGCGCAGAAAAATAGGTTAACTTGCTCAGTGGTAACAACTTTAGGAATTATTTAAAAATAATTTCAAAACTAATAAAAATATGTCATGCAAACCTTAAGTAAAATTAAAATTACTGAAAACCGCAACTGGCTGGTAATAGATGTCGCCGCCTGCGAAAAAACTTTGTTCTACGGGTTGGCTATACTGATGACCATTTATTAACTCTACAAAAATTGTCGCACGCATACTCATTTTTTATACCTTGTGTATGCCCGTGAACTAACGGGCTCTTACAATTTTTTTACTAAATTATGTCAATAACATTGATGGGTGGGCTATTCGAATATTTTTTTTATCACGCGGGCTATTACGTAGTGTTGTAGCAAACAGTTTTTTTTTACAATTATGCATGTGCATTTTTCTTGGTTTGGTAATGCTTTTTTTTTATCGTAGGTCAAAGATTTTCGCCAACTCTACTCGAAAGTGATAAGTGATAAACACGATGATGTCATGGCGAAGTTTGGCGCAATTTTGGCTCAAGGCATCATTGATGCTGGTAAGTTTTATTGGAAATTTTTAACAATTCATTGACTTAATGAAACCAACAGGTGTTAGGGATATGAGGCCTTTGGTTAGGTAAGGGGGACGATAATGGAACTTTTGGGCCCTCTCCATGGGGAGACAGGGGGGTGTTCATATATCTTTTCCGCCGTGTCAGATATGTGGGGGTAGCAAAAACAACCCACCAAACTGGGGGTTTTAGGACCTCAAAAATGACCCCTTCAATAGTCGAACCTTGTGTGAATACCTTAACCTCAGGGGCCGTCCTATGGTAATGAGTGTTTACACGGTTTTGAAGCTGTCCATTGCATCTACTTCTATACGGCTAACTTTACGGTATTGTACAACTGGACAAATCCAAACTTTGGACTAAGTTTGACTAAGACTCGCTAGTCGTTGCCAAGGTTTAGAATTGTTATGGGGAAATGCCTGCATTAGGAAAGACATTGTTCTAAATCAAGCCCGCATTACCCTTTCCCTTGTTTGTCCAACAGCATTGTAGATAATACTGACATGGGTTTTGTTGAACTACGATAAACCCCCACTTCTACTTCAAAAGCACCTTGTTGCTTTCGAGTGTTGTGCAATTGAAGTTGCGGTTCTCACTTTCCGTCTTCATTTTTATTACATAAAATTGGCATTGACATCTCTACGGAGGTTTAGTTCGAGGTGGAAAGTCGTTGTAGCTTCTTAAAAGCTGCAGGATACCCTTTTTGACTGTCAGGTAGTTGAAATGACAAAGATTGAGAATTGATGTTTGGAGTCTCTGACAGCCGCTTATCCATATTTACGGTAACGTTTGGATTATTGTCTGTAAAATGTTGTGCATTTTTGTCTTCATTTGGTAGTCCATTTGGTGGTTTACGTCGACCGGCAATTCCACGTCATCAAAGTTCAAAGGAATCATTCCGTAGTTAGTTTTTCCATGGTTGAAAGTTAGAAATTTGGAAAAGTGGCGTCTCTTCCAATGTAACAGGAAAAGTGAAAGACTCGCTACTCCAAAATGCAGGCTGTAACTACCCTCAACACGGGAGCTGTGAAGGTCTACTGCGTCTTAAGTTGGCAGTATCTTCTTGGTCCTAAGATGGTGTTGTCCTCTTCTCCAAAATGGCATCATCTTCTTCTGGTCGTCTGTTAACATGAAAAAAAATTCGAAACCAAAAAAAAAAGACAGATAACCCTTCCAAACATATCTTTCAAGCCTAAAATCGTAAGATCTTAAATTCAATCAGAATAGACTCTTAAATACACGTATTTGGGGTCTACTTCTGACTTTAATATCGTTTAGTTAATGAAAAAGTACTTTTGGTTTAAAAAATTGCCTTCAAATCCCCAACGAAGTCTCAAAGGTACGGCGCTAATTGCTGGCTCATGGTAACGTAATGCAAAAGTAAACCAATAACTAAACAAATTCGATTCATTTCCAACCACACGACTCGCTGTCGTCCACAGGAACAATGTACCAGACTTGGTCAGTTTGTTCTGTACACCGATTCTGAATGGTTTTCTACGGCAACTCATGTGAGCTTTTGAATACGTCTTGTGTTGATTCTCGTTTTAGTTTACTGATTAGGTTCCAAGACCATGCTCAAGTTGGGCTCTCTGCTCGCCAAATACAGGTTTTGCCTTTTTATATGGGCGAAATCCAGCCTCAAAGTGTAGAGCACCGGTGCCTGTGCGCTGGATGCAACTCGGTCCATGACTTGTGTGCCTAGTCATGTTTGCGGGAAATCCGCCTTATGGGTTGCTTCTTGTGGCGGCCTCTCTCAACCAAATGACTGTAGAGCCAGGATGCCACACCGTGCGAAGAATAAACATGCTCGCCCTATCACATTAACATGATGCATTTTGAGCAATTGTCATAATGACTGTTTTTCTCTGTCCCCATCCGAAAACCACACATCATCCACACTAAACAAAATATAGATATTGCAGATGTTTTATGCTCTGTTCATTGTAAGCCAATTTTTTAGTGTAAACACGCCAAATATAGCAATTCCAAATATTCCCTTGGTCGAAAAATAATGCTGGAATATTACTTTGCTCTACAAATTATTCCTAGGTTTATTCAATTGTAAACCTAAATCTAGATAATAGACATGTTCGTAAGATTGGCAGAAGAGCTTTTTTTTTTTATTGAAATCCATCTATATTTAGGCTGTAACAACTCAACTTACAGTTTAGTTGCCTACCGTAAATATAGGGATTTTTTTACGCGCCTAATTTTGTGTGTGCCTAATATATTAGCTTCGAATGATGGCTGCTGTGCTTCCATGCAGTCTAGTCCCATTAGGGAATGCTCTTACTATTAATCACACTAAAGTTAATGAATGAAAACATTGATAAAATGTTATTTTAGGAGAGGTTGCGTCTCTCAGACAGACCTTGTAGTAGACCTCGAACTATACTCTGGTTCCAGAAAGAATGTTTTCCGTATATGGACATCTCACTGTTGTAATAGAAATAAATGTATTATTGATTACTCACTTCTGTACGATCCATCGTTCATTACAAGTTAAAGGTGGTTCTTTTTCTAAAGTACGATGGTTCAAACGGAAACGAGCAATCCATACCACGATTATTTCTATTAGCACAATGAGAACAAAGTATGACCAAATATTTAAGAGATAGTCTAACTCTAGGGAGAAGTTGATAAAATGACTACTGTATGGGGCGGGCAGGGCAGGGCAGGGCACCCACTGCACCCCTACAGTGGGGAAAGAATTCCCGAAGACCCAGTACAATAATGAAAAACGTAGGGAGGAATAATAGAGGGGGATACACTGCTTGATTAAGCGAAGAGAACGAAGATTAGCATTTGTTCACACAAACACATGCCATACGTAACACGTGCATCATTTAGGTAGAACTGCTAACGCTTACTGAATGACATAGTCAGAAACGAAACGTGGCATAAAAGAGGACAGTTAAAAAAAAAGTGCGCACCCTCAGACGTAATACACACTTTCCGTGACAACGCATGAGATAGCAAGGGTGTTGCAGACGGTGCACTAAACACTAACCGTGCGTAGCACGTGCTTCAGCTAGTTATTTATGATGAGCTCAAGCTTCCCAGCTACTCGTGATGGTTTGTTCTGTTGCCCTACCAAGAATTGGTTTGATGTAACTTCATTCTTGGTTTTTTTCTTCTAATACCTTTCAACTTTGCACTACACCTCGCAAGTAACCGTTATTCCAGAAAAGAAAGCAAACTATCATTAAGTGTAAAGACGCTTCAGCTTGACAAAAAAGTGTCCTATCAACAGCGAATACTTCGATTTTTCATTGTTCTACGCAAAAATGGTGAGAAGCCTTACAATTTACTCTAGTTAAGCACAGTATAGTTAAAAATTAGACACAAATTTGAAAGACTTCATACCACAAGCACTGTGTCTTAGCCTACCTCAAGTGTAGGTAGGTAGCGTACGGACCAGGAAAATAAAACACATTTAGTTTTTATTTCGGACATTCTACTACCAATTTATGCTAGTTGGTATAATGTTGGTTTCCCTTTAGAGTCTTATGTTTTCCAATAACGTGCTGAAGTCACTGAAAACATCACTTTGTTTATTTTTCGTGACACTGTTCGTTGAAATGTAATTATTATGTTTTAAGGAACCTGCATTTCATAAACTTCGGTAAATTTGTCAGGTACCTAACTAATTAAAAGTTAAAATATTTAGGTCGAGTAAAGAATCCGTTAGGCATAGTGTAGGGAAAGGCTTTGGCCTTTTTAGCTGCAGTGCTTGGCACTTACCGATTCGCGCACTGCGAGTTAAGTTTGGATGTGAAGTCTTCTTTCATCTCTGGCGTGTTTGTTGAACTTTGCTTTGTTAGCCGAGGATTAGGTGGCGTTCTGGAAAGATGCACGACTGTGTCAACCTAACTTGACGTTAAATCCTCTCATTGGGCCTAATTGATGTTTGTCGAGCGCACACACTACACAAAAACTGGAAGCATGGACCAATTTCATTTTTGCCGAGGCTGAAGTTTGTTTATACCTTGGGATTTAAGTTACCAAGCGGTTGATGTTATTGGTCGTAGGAAACCCTTAACTTTAAGGGTATTAACTTGTCTCAAATCATTTACTCAGATTTCGACGAGAATCCTGGAAAATTAATAGCGTTTTCAGTAATGATGCATGCAGTGTGGGATTGGCCACCCTGGAACCCGGGATCCCCCCCCCCCCCCCTATGGGAGGCCCATGGTAAGTTTTTTTTAAGTTTGACATGAAATCGTGTGGAAGTAACATTCC
>JAHWFP010140799.1:20129-36412 GCA_023313725.1 Lithobius niger | reverse complement strand
ATGTGGTTTCCCCCCCCACCACTTTATGTTGATTAAGAATCGCGAGTTTAGCAGATTCCGGTATATCGAATTCTTGGTAATTATATCTAGGGAATTTAACGTAAGTACGGGTTCCACATTTTAGAGTCATTCCACTATCTGACGCCACGTTAGCCCAGTTCCTCGAGTATTGAAATTCGGCCAGTCCGACCTCCCAGCCACTACCAGAAAGACTTATTCTTTGAGCTAATTTCGTAGTGTAATCGTTAAGTGAATTTGTAGGAAAAAGATCCAGGCTAGCATTGGCTGGTAAAGTCATGTAGAAACTATCGCCCTCCATTTTGTTTTTATAGTTTTTTCAAGTCTTTAGCCGGGATCCAACGGTTATGGGTTTTATCGTAACCTTCGAAAGATACTAGATACTTTTTGTTGCGTCCGACACCTTTGCTTCTCAGCACCTTGTCTACGCGATGGTAGTCCTCCCCGTCCTTTTTAAGCACTTTACCTACTTCGAATAAATAAAAGCGACCTTTAATTTCTTCCCCGTTATAATCTTTAAGCCTGACAGTAACTTGACCTAAATTGCCGCGAGGAACCAAAACTTTAGTTACGAAAAATATTTCCCTCGACCACAAGCCCCTGTAAGCTTTATCAAATTTCCCTTTTGATATAGCGATGCGAACTTTATCACCTATTTTTAAAGGAATTTTAATATTTTTACGTTTAGTCAAAGCATGGCCTAGCTGCTTTAAATCGTCACCGAACAATTTACGCCACAACCGCGTATGATTTTGAAAATTGACGTTATCAGGTGGCATGCCAGTGGCCGAATGGCGAGTTTTGTTGTAAGAATCTACAATTTTTTGAATGACCGGCACGTATTCGTAAGTACCTTTAGATAAAAAAAACCGATGTAATCTAGATTTTAATTCTCTTTGCCACCTTTCAACGTTACTATTTTTTATATCTTCATTTTCGGTAGTAAAAAAATGAACGTCTTTTGCTTTAAAATAATCCTGAACCTCTTTCGCTAAAAATTCACTCCCTTTGTCGCTGCTAGCGTTCATTACTTTATAGCCTATACGTTTAAATATTTTCTTAAACGCCTCGACCATTTCTCGGCCTGTTTTAGTACGCAATACTTCAACCCAGGCTTTACGGCTCAAGCCGTCCAAACAAGTTAAAATGTACCTGTATGGTCTGTTATGCTGTCTTAAAGATATCATGTCACTTAAGTCACATTGTAGGAAACTCCCCAACCCACCCACTATAGTTTTATTTCTTTTAAATTTATACCTGGTCGGTTTGGTTATGGTGTATGCATCCTGACGTAAAAGCCAGTCTTTAATAGCGGCTAAAGTATATTTTTTACCGTCCCGCTTAGCCCGAGAATGTAATTTGGTCGCCGAGGCGAAACTAGTGGCTTCCCCTAAGCTGTCGTGATACAATTTAGTTAAATATGCGTCCATTTTTTTTTTTTTTTACTGGAAAATATCCCAGTCAGGATCGCTTTGTTTCTTACGTCTACTAGTTCGTTGCTTAGCGGCGCGTGGTAGGCTAGTTCGCTCTCTATCAACGATATATTCCTTAGTCCTTTTTTCTTCCTTTTTGGGAGGGCTGCCTGCTAAGGACAATGTGGGCGGACCGGGGGAATTTGGCGGAAGAAGCGAATGTTTTTTAGTGGGAGCTGGTGTAGTAGGAACAACCGCTGCCGACAATCTAAACTGATCGATAAATTGATCTCTTTCCCTCTCGAGCTGCCCGATATATTTTGCTTTAAAATCCAAAGGTAAGTGTTCGGTTTTTAAAAGGGCATCTATACGAGCTTGAATTTCGGTTAATTTAGCGTATAACCCTCCTTCCGGCAAGTAAAGGAATCCGTGCGGCTGAGTGGCGGCAGCGGCGGGCGCTGTTGTTGGTGTTGTTGGGGTATAATTTTTATAAACGTCCTCAGGGACTAAATACATTCTATTAAGTAACGAACTCATTGTTTACCCAGGCCTAATAAACCCCCGAGAGCCGATAAGGCAGTAGGAATGAGCCAGGGTAAAAATCCGCCTCTTTGTACTAAAACACTCTTTCTGGATTTGAGCGAAGCTCGACGATTCCCCAAAAGTCGAATTTGTTTCTTATATTTCTTCAATTTACAACGCGTCGAAGGCGAGACTTTGAGCTTATTATTCAATAAGTTTAAGGCAATTTCCGAAATACAGTTGACTTGAGACTTGTCGGCGTGCCGCAACAAATTCTTGCGTTGTGGAATGCTAAGTTTACAGAGTGCTTCTAGGAGCGGCCTATGCTTCCTAACGTTCTTCATCGAAATCTTCACGTGGAATAAACTAAAGTAGTTTCTCCGGGGAATATATGCGTTCTCAGTCGAGTTGCGTCGTTGGATTTAGAGTGCATGTCCACCATTAAATATCCGTATTTCTGTCTACGGATAGCGTCGTCGTACGCGGCCATAAACTGTCTAGTCTTGGCTGGATAGGCTTGCGACGCGAACGTCATTATCTGCCTTTTATCTCTTAAATTTCTCAACAGTACTACATATTGAGCGTTTAAAGCAATGTCCCGTTGGTTCCGGCCTTGCGAAAATAAATTCTGAGTTAAATAAAATATTGAAAAATTATTATGATGACCGTGTCTCGTGAAAAGTTCGGCAATTTCGCCGCTAGATGTCGCTACTGAACTCATCATATCATCCAGAACTAAAAGTTTATGTATATTAGGGTCGTAGCTAGCGATATCGGTAGGTAAACCTCTATGGAATTTAATCTTATCCTTATAGTTGTCCATCCAGCTCTGATAACTCGAAAAATGCCAATGTATTTCTTTAATTTCATCGTCTACCATAAAGGCTGAGTTATCTATAAATTTAAGCATCCAGCTAGTTTTACCACTACCCGTTGGTCCTGCAATCACGCAGTTAAACGGTGCGTGAAACTGGGCAAAATCTGTAATCAAACGCTCACCCATACTGACTCGGCAGCGCTAGCGTTGACTAGGGGCGGGAGGTAATAAAATTGCCGGCAATAAGGTAAACTCCACAGGAGACAATTTAAAAATAAAATGAGCAGCAAGACTATGCTCTTACATATCTCGTACTTTGGGTCTGCCAGAAAAGTTGAAGTTGTTGATATTGAACGCCGCTCATCCATCACTAACAACTAACGGAAAGCGAATGAACTCGTTGTCCTTCTAACCACTTTATTTATTTCCCCCAAAGACCACTCTCACTCTCCTCTAAGCCCCCACCCCCCCGCGCTAGGGCCACTCTCACTCTCTCTCTCTCTCTCTCCCCCGCTCGGCCTTGCCGATCGGTAGACAGCATGGCGCCGCCCGCCGCCCGCCGCTGAGAGAGGCCCTAGCGCCGGGGGTATCCCTTCCTCGGCCAAGGCCGAGGGAGGGAGGGGGGCGCGCTAGGGCCGCTCTCACTCTCTCTCTCTCTCTCTCCCCCCCTCCCCCCTCCCTCCCTCGGCCTTGGCCGAGGAAGGGATACCCCCGGCGCTAGGGCCTCTCTCAGCGGCGGGCGGCGGGCGGCGCCATGCTGTCTACCGATCGGCAAGGCCGAGCGGTGGAGGGAGGGCGGCGAGCTAGTGACGTAGGCGTAGGAAAAAGGTCACGTGGATGGGAGAGTGACCGAGTTACAAACTCAATTATTGGTTCAATTGTCGAAGGAAAATATTTTCCCCCACGCTTGGAGTTGTACTGACGGAATGGTTCGTCGATAGGTGCTTTCTCGCCTAACAGTAACATGATTATCTTTTAAGACAGCATAACAAACCATACAGGTATAAGATTTTCATCTAGCCCTAAACTAGCGAGTAGCTTGGATAAGGCCATTGACATAAACTTGAAAAAGAGTCCACCAACTATTCTATTTTTGCGGTCTCCCGCATATATGACGTCGGTAGGTCTGACTCCATTATCTAATGCCCATCTAATTAGGAAGAGAGAGAATCGTATCCAGAGTTATTACGTGAAATGAGAGAGAGGTTCGAATCCCTGGCTCAAACAACCAATGAGTCTATAGTGCTTTCACCGTTCATAAACATGTCGCCACAACGAATACAACTAAAACAGTAAGTGCATGCATAACCGCCAAATTCACGCTGTGTAAAAAAAAAAAAAAACCCCTGTCAGTTACTCGCTCAACTTGCGTCGTTTCGAGGTCGTAAACAGCTAACCGCAATCGCGTTTTTTTGAGGAGTTGAATATGGTAGCGGTGCTCTAGCCAACACCACTGTTTACAAAAACGTTGGCAACAGTCCTGCTATTACCCTCAAACGTTAGAAAACAAATCTTGCATTTAAACAGCGATTTACAGACTGTATTAAGTCTTTTTGAAGGGTGGCTGTTTGCTATAACGCGGACTAAACATGAACAATCTGTTACATGCCGAACATGGCAACCAACGGAAGCAAAACATATTTAGGTGAATGACACGAGGGACTGCTTTTGGCAGGCGTGGCTTTTAGGTCGGGAATACGCCCTCAGACAGAATAATCGGGATGAGAAAATAAACCGCGGCTTTAAAATTCCGAAATAGTGATTGGGGTGGCAGAAAAGGTATATAAGATGCGTTTAGAGCTAGAAAGCCCCTCGAATGTAACCTGGCACTGCGTTCCATTTTTTTTTGGAATAACACAATTTGGTATTCTGTCAAATAATAATCCTGAAATTCTTTCAAGTCAACAGCCATATTGGCGAACGCCGGCGTCGGCGTGCAGCTGTAAAGCGAGCTTTTTTTTGCACATTGTTCGATTTATCTATATAATTTTATGTCCTTATCAGCGAATGCAACAAACTATCACTCTAGCCAAACAAAGTTTATCTAAGCCGTTTTTTGGGAACACGACCGACCTAGCGCCCCCTGTTGATAGTCATGCTATAACATTTGTGGGTGACATTTTCTTTTTTGCCGCCTCTGGGTATCTCGATATGAGTTACTTTAATCTCGAGCTTCCGACCACTTTGGTTAAGTTTCAAAATAAGAGCCAAAATGTTAGCGACGCTGAAAAGATTCCCTGGCATGTAAGGGAAGGAACGAGTTATTTTCAAACCCACTCCCCCCAATACACACACCTACATAGTCGGTGGGTCGAAACCCATCCAGGACACGCTCAAATTATGCCGGTGAAAAAAGTTGGTCTATATATTCTATAGGGTTTCTAACCGAATACTAGGCGTCAATAATGTCACCGTGTAGACATTTGTATTAGTGCTAAATTTTTTTATGTATTTCCCCATGCATTTAACGATGCTGAATCTATCGTTTTTAAAAAAGTTTCGGTCCCCCGAGTCTGACAATCATATTCGGGAAGCTTTTCGGGACAGGATGATTTTCATGTCGGGCTTCCCCCAACTTGATTAGAATAAGCTATTGGAAAAAACAGAGTAGTGAGCTGCGAAAAAGCGAAGCGTGCATTACGCAATCATGGTCTCTTTGGCTCGGGGAATTGAACTTACATCCCTGACAGGGGAGCCGTATATCTTCTGTGTTTTCGCTGCATTTCGGTTCATTTACAGCCATTGTTGGCAATGTTACCGCAGGTGTAGGTGTCAACTCGCCTATTCTCTGCGTCCAGCAAGCAACAGTCTGCGATATATGAGGGAGCATGTATTTCATGCTAAGTATATCAAATTCAGTTAATGCTACTGATTTGTCTGCACTTTTTAGGATC
This sequence comes from Lithobius niger, assembly GCA_023313725.1. Taxonomy (NCBI): domain Eukaryota; kingdom Metazoa; phylum Arthropoda; class Chilopoda; order Lithobiomorpha; family Lithobiidae; genus Lithobius; species Lithobius niger. The sequence goes on along the minus strand of JAHWFP010140799.1, from coordinate 30,749 downwards.
AGCACATTGTCGGCCACGGATTCGATCCCTGATTTAACCGATATACTCGAGTTAGGCTGACGCCAGTAGAGTTGCGCTATTATCCCTAACCACTCTGTTGGATCTAATACCACGCTGTCATTTTCTCCGTGTTTTCCAATAGCTATTTTCACTACGTTTACCGTCGGAACTATTCGTATGAAATTTAACCCGGTAAGTGGGAAGCAATCGCAATATGGGATGGTTTAGTATGCCATGAGACTGTGAGGGAGAGACATAAATGCAAAAAAAAAAAGGACATTACTTATTTTTTTTTCACTCCAACCACATTTCGGTTTGGGATGTGGGGGATTCGATCTGAACTGTGGGGGGCTCGATCTCTTTCAGTTTTTTGTCCAAAAGCATAGTGATATCAGTGACGTAGCCTATCAAGCCTGCAAACTGACGATAGTTTAGAACAACGTACTTTTTGCTGTATTTTTCAAGTATGAATTTAGCCTGATAGACTGAGCCAGATTGTGACACTATCACTTTTAGGCCGGCTCCATAGTTCCGGCCGGTCATAATTTGCTGCTGTAAGTTGCGCTCGCTCACGATCTGATTGTAAATGCCGTGATCCTTAACAAATTCCCGCCATTCGGCGACAGTAAACGAGACCCCACGGCGTCCTGGCAGGATCCCTACTCCTGGGGTTATGAATTCCCGGTACATGTACGTACGCACGTCCCTGAAAATCCGTCACTTGTACGTATATTTCACCCCCTATGAAGTAGGTGTTTTTGGCTTCAATGACTCTATCTACTGAAGCTGATGATGTTGCCATTTTTTTTTTTGTTCACTATGTGTATGAAAAGAAATAAAAAAGGACATAGCCTTGCTTTAGGTTTTTTTTTTTGCCCTATTCCGCAAAATGATATAAAGGAACCATTTAGGCCTACCTGTTCCTCTCTGCTTGCACTGCTCTGGTATACTGCTGCGTGGTCTTTCGGATTGTTGGATATCTGTAAACATAAATGTAAAGAAGCCCGTTAGCAACCGGCCAAGTCCTCGCAATCTTATTTTTTTTTTTTTCATTATTAACGTAATGCCTCATTAAACAATGCTTACCTCTACAATTGCTGAGTTGTTGGTTCCAATGGAGAGATCGGCGGGTTAGTGAATTCTTGGCTGGGGTGATGGTTTTATACTTGGCCAAATTGCATTGTTTCAGGTGGAATAGCTGCTCGACAAATCAGCCCTGGTTATTTTCCGTAAAGGTGTTACGGTACTTTATTTCGCTCATTTCTGCGATTGGTTAGTCTCGTAGTACCGTCGCTCATTGCACGGCTCGAATCATGTGATGACTTTCAACCAATTGCGAGGCGTGTACTACGTCACGATGTGGGCCGCCCGTTTCGCTCGAGGCAGTGTTTTTTTTTTCGTGGTTAGCCCCTTTTTTTGTCTTTTCGGGTTAAAGGGCTTATACGAAAGGTTTAACGTATAATAAGTCGGTTGTCTAGAGATCTAGGTCGCGAGACGTTAACTACGCGTCATTTTTTGACAGTACTGACAGCTTACATATAGCCCGTCACTTTTTGTTTTGACGAATTGATAGGGGGGAACGATTATTTTCTTTTTAGTTGAGGGGGTCCCACGCTCTCGACAACCGTTAATAGCCGATAAATGTTGTAACTACATTCCTACGCCCATAACAGTATTAACCTCACGACCTCTGGCCTATATACCGTTACGTTAATGGACAGAAACGCGTGACGGATTGGGTCTTTTTACAATAGTGATTCGTTCTTGTCATTTCGTCTAGGCCATTCAAAGGTCTGAAGGCCGTAGGGGGAGACCACCGTGTTGGGGGGCGGGATTGTTCGTATTATAGCCCCGAGCAATTTTAGACTTACCGCTTTTTGACGAGATCCTTACTTCATTATGTTCTGGGATAGCTACTGTCAACACAGCTCACTAACTATCAACTCTTGGATATTTTTTTTATCCTTCAGCGCGTCTCGTGAGTTGTGTGTTTTGTATACTAGGATAGTCTTGCTGCTCATTTTATTTTTAAATTGTCTCCTGTGGAGTTTACCTTGACTTTTATTTTAAAATTGGTTTTTCATTAGCCAAATACCTCCGACATCCTTCTCGTGCAGGAGATCGGTCTGTGGGCCTGCTATCCCGTGCCCCACTTAACTCCCCTGAAAGTGCCGACCCACGGCCTCCTGGGCCGGCCGCCCGTGAACGCGACGAGGTGATTTTAGTTTTTCTTTCTTTTTTCTCTATTGTAGTTAGTCGCCGATATGCAACGGATCACCGTCTCGCGCGACTTGCCCTGTTTAAATGCTTCAAACGGGAAAGGGCAATACGTCGTGCCCTACGGCAAAATCTAGTTGATGCTGGGGGCACTTCCAGCTGAGCCTTTTCTACTTTTTTTTTTTAGCTAGGGATTCAACAGCCCAAAGAACGCGTTCCTAGTTATTACGTAGTTTCTACTCTGGGCTGAAGGCAAATGGGGGAAAACAATTATCGCGGGCGGGGCGGCGCACGGATGCGGCAGAGATATGGGGCGGGTATCTAGCGTTCAATGGGGAAAATGTTGATCCTAGGTGCACGGGGACCGGCCAATAGATCCAACTCTGGGCTGAAGTGTACTAGTCACCTGGAGGAAACAGTTATCCCGGGCGGGCGACGCACAGATGCGGCAGGGATACGGGGCGGGTATCTAGCGTTCAATGGGGGAAAAATGTTGATCCTAGGTGCACATGGGCCGACCAATAGACCCAACTCTGTGCTGAAGTGTACTAGTCACCTGGAGGAAACAGCTATCCCGGCCGGGCGACGCGTAGATGCGGCAGGGATATCGGGCGGGTATCTAACGTTCAAGGGAGGGAAAATGTTGATCCTAGGTGCACGTGGACCGACCAATAGACCCTAGATGCACGCTCCACCCCTCCCCACGGATTTAAATGTGATACCCAAAAAGCATGGGGCTCTGTTAGGCTGTAACACTATACTAGACCCCCTAGTGATAAGAACTACTTACGTGTTCTTCTCGTAGGGCATGGAAAGACATGCAAATTCTCCTGTCTTGAGTAATACGAGGGGCGGAAAGAATTGGGAGGGATTTAATCAAAAGGGCTGACGTCAAACTTAATCTTCTTCAGCGTCACGATAATACATTCGTGTCAGGTTGGAGGCGATCGAATTGTGTTTGTGCCCGACCAAATTGTATTGAATAATACATTACAATCTCAATATATGGCAGATGAGACTGCAGCTCTCTTGTACCACCCAATGAGATTTCCTGCTTCCAGCGAAACATTCTTCGTGTTCTCTCGTTTATCTTATTGGCTTATGGTTTAGGTTTTGTGTAGATGATACTGCTGACATCTTTTTTTTTATGTCTCTCTCCCAATATGCATTGGAATTTTTTCGCCATAATTGTGTAACAGGCGGTTACATGAAATACAACGGATGCCAACACTCCATGGTGCCGTTTCTGTTATGCGCTGCGATGATGCACTCTGCCAATAGCGAATCTAGGGAGAAAAAATCCAAAGAAAAAAATCCACGGAAAAAATCCAGAGGAATTAAAATCCAAAGAAAAATAAAATCCAATGGCATTTTTTTTATTTCATTATTTTTTCTTTAATGCAAAGTTATTTCGTACTTCGTTGTTAGTGTTACGAAACTCTTTTAAAGCTGCCTGGTGCTTTTATTTAGTCTTAAACTCCCTTTCTTCCCCAACACTTCTGTCCGATCCAAGATTTGATTCCTTTATAATCACAATTTATATATATTCCAGGTTTTTCAGAATGCTAATGACAGTCTGTCCGAATGCTTTACTTTCAAGTCCTGGAAAATAAAGTAATCAGACTTTCCAACTTTTTCAGTTAGCGTACTAACCCTTCAATATACTTGCAATGTTCATCTCGTATCTAGAAGCTAGTTCCTAACTTCCTAGTCCAGTACGATAGCAAAAGTGTTATGGTTGCCATGGAGCAAAATGCTATGTTGATACAATCAATGACTTCGTATGGTTATGCGTGCAGTCGAATGATCCGTGACAATAACATAAAGAATTGTCTTTCAAGAAACTATTGTCTCATTAACATCTGGACACACATTACTGACCATTTCGTTTACGAATCGGCAGGCAGTCAAAACCGATGATATGTGAAAATTTCAGATTTTTGTTTTAACTTAAACTGCGAAAGACAATTGTGAAAATACGCCGTAACACTGGAAAAAAAAATGAACTTAAACTGCTCGGTTGTACATATCTATTATTTCACTCTAGTATTTTCCCTGACACACTTCCGTGCTTATCCGTAGCGCTATGAAAGTCGTACCCTACACAATTTTCGCCGCACCAATCCCCTCGTACTTTTTACCTGCAAATATTCACTTTTAAGTTGGCAGTCAGCGACTCGTGGGTCGTTGCCAGTCCTGCTGCTTTAGCAATACTGATTTTTTTTTTTTGTACTCTTTCACTGATAACATTTTTCCATCTGTTACATTAAAGAAATAGTACAAAACTAAATAAAAATTATGTTGGATATTCTTTTTATGGATTTTATTTCCTTTGGATTTTATTTCCTCTAGATTTTTTTTCTCTGGATTTGTATTCCTGGATTTTTTTCTCGTGGATTTTTTTCCGTTTTCAGCCAATAGGAGATAACCCAGCTAGAGGCAGCGCTACAGTTGCTATGCAGGGAGCGTGCTGCTTTCCTAGTTTGACCGCGTGAGGAAGCGGTTCCGTTACCAACTGCGCAAGTTCTTGGCGGGAATCTATTGTAGTGCGAGTCTGGTTTTAGTCTACAGTTGGTGTTGTCCATCCTAACGCGTTGAACCTCTTGAACCCGCTTGGGTTGGCACAAGTTATAATCCGTACGCGATTTATAAACTGGGAGTGGCTTAAAAAAAATATCGATTGTCCACTCCAGTACAACACCACGACTAGCATCATGGGAAAAAAAACCCGCCAGTACAGCAGTCAGAAAATGGCGTCTATTAACCCGTCTTCAATCGGAAAAAGAAGTAAAATGATTCACAGCCAACTAGGGAAATTATTTGGAATGTCTATTGTTATCTGCGAAGCAAGGAACCAAGAAAGAGCAAGAAAGCCGTTTCCCAAGAAACTTCGAATGTAACAAAGGTTTCTTTCAGTTGTGTTAAACAAATAGTTAACGAAGGCGCGCAACTATTCGCCGAAGCAAGTGCCACTCCAGCCGCAGCAGAAGCTACAGTTCCGCGGTTCATAACGGCAGCGAAATAACGGCCAAAGGCGCCAACAGTAACAAGCTTGGACGACTTTCAACTGTCAGCCGCTCGAGCAGCAATAACTGAAATTCACCAATAAGGTAATTATCCAACTCTTGATAATGTTTTGGCCAAGTTCAAATCGAAGATTGGATTTAAAGATGGGAGTACTTCCGTAGCATTTAATCTTGAAAAAGAAACTTGGGATGAAATACGCAAAATGCAACAACAGAGATTTTACATAAAAGCGTCCAGAAATTGTTGCCTAGCGTCGCCGATATTTACGTCAGGTACGACATTTAAGAAGTAATCCGTCTCATTTGCAGAATTTATTTATTTGGATGAAACTTGGGTGAATGAGCATCACGGGCGCGAACAGGCAGCTAAAGAAAAGGCGCACCGGAACTCACAGCTCACAGCACAAGTGAGGGCTTGAATGGTCGCCTTATTCCAACCGGAAAGGTCCGAAGACTCATTTTGCTACACACCGGTATCCAGGATGGTTTTGTTCCAGGCATGCTTCTTTTCCGAACTGGATTTCCCCCTCCCCCTACTTTCTGCAACCCCCTAGCTTGGCTGTGAACAAACAACTCTTTTCAGAGCTAAACAAACGGTTGTTTTCACAACCACCAAAGATGAAAAGATCTGAAATTTGTACTGTTTCACAAATAAATTGTTACAACATTCACAGTAACATACACTTCCTTCCTTAACTTTTTTTTAGCCCCACAATGAATTAAAACTTAAAACCTACTTTTTTTTTATTTATCACCGTCTGACCCAAAGTACAAGAGTGGGGGGGGGGGGGGGGGGGGAGGAGAAGAAATACCCAAAAGGCAGTGGCGAATGTTTTAAAGAAAATAGTAAATACATACATTTTTCCAAAGATTTCAAGCCCCACGGCTCGAGGTTGGGGTTGGGGGGGGGGTGGCTTTTACCTCACCATGCTTATTTATGCCACTGCTGAAAGGGCCTGAGTCGGAAATTATGACAGTAGTGGAAAGATAACGGAGGCTAAAATGAGATTCGGTAAGAAAAAAACTGAGTATTTTCTTTTTTGGAATCCAGCCTGAAATTTATCTTATACCCGCCACCTCCCCCCCAAATATTTTTTATTTGTCTTCGATTCCCCCCGATTCCCTATTGATGGAGAAGACCTGTAATAATAAAAAAAAGTCGACATTAAAAAATTTTCATCAAATAACAAAACCATTATCGCGCACAGACATAGCCACAAGGCGCACCGACTCCGGGAAAATGTACGCTACAATCAAGCTGCTCGCAAGCCACGCCCAATTTACAAATCGCGTACGAAGTATAGGGCGCATTTGCAACGAGACCTTCTCGCTCGCCGAACGTTATTTGCTAGGCAACCATTATTTATTTACAATTAATTTCCTGTTTCTATTAAATGAATGCGGTTACAGGCGACAAATTAAATGTATTATAAATAAGAACACGGATGAAGAACAAGGTGCAACAGTTATTTTAAAGATGGCTACAACATTATTGCCATTTCACGCTATTTCCAAAATTTGCTATTCTCGCTGAAAAAAACAGCTTCTAGCAGTGATCAAACGACGGTAGAATAAATAGCTACTCGCAGCGAGAATTCAAAATCCAACATGGCGCCCATTTTGGGGTTGTCGAATCGAAGACAAATTATCGAATACCGCCATTCAGAAATCTGTCCGTAGTCTTGTACTGCAGTAAAAATTATCTTTTTGTCATAAATCGACGCTGTCATGTTGCACACGTCATACGTCGTGTCGCGAGGCACGAGCCGGAGATTTGCGTCCGTGTTGTTGCCATGGTTATTACGTAGAGACAACTTGAAAGCCACATTCTTCGGTAAAGTCGAGAAGCAGCCAGCAGATTTAGCATTAACCAAGTAAAAGCTAGTAAGCGAGAAAATTGTCGTTGCCTAAACCTGCCCTTAAAGCTTGCCGCCGGCATCTAATATGTAATACTCGCTGCACAGCCCCCTAGATGTGTGGTGGGGAACCACATGGAATTGGGCCAAAATTTAACTCTTGTCTGTTGTGAGTTACAGTTGCCCACAAATTATTGGATTTCAAGGCTGTGAGTTAGAAATTAGCTTTAAGTGTCTTGTCGATTTATTTTGTTTAAAAAACTGTGTCGGTGAAGACCACATCTTTGTTCTGAAGTACTGAACTAATGTATTTAACAGCCGAACAATATACAAAGTCTGGATAAGCCCTTCTGCTACTCTAAATCTAGTACTTCAAGAGAACCAAGAAAATATAAAGGCGGGGGCTATTGCTCGGTAGACATGTAATGATAGAATCTAGATTTAAAAAAGAAAAACGGAAGAAAATCCAATTCCAATACTTTTTTTTACTAATTGCTTATTTTTTTGTTAGCTTTTTTTTTTTAATAAGGCGATTTTGTACTTGTCGTTATTGCTACGAAACTCCTTCATCACTTAGCGTTTTTTTTGTCGTTGATTACCTCCCACCCCCTCACTTCCTTACCCCCAACCTCCTTACCCCCATCCCACTCGTTATGGACTTGTTACGGACTCTTCCCTTTTGGCTCCTTTGACAGTGTGCAGTCGGAATTTTTTTTTGGGGGGGGGGGGGGGGGGGGGTCATTTTTTTTTGCGCGGGAACGATAAAACGTCCTACAGCCCCACCAGTCAGAACTGTCGGAAACTCTCTGCTGACGTATACGAAGAATGAAACTGGCAGTACGCAATCAGGACTGTGGTGGATTGCGCTTCGTGTGGATTTATTTTTATTTTTATGAATATTAGTTTCATAGCAATGCAAAAAATCAGATCCACCTATTTCTCCTCGTAGACTTTTGTTTGTTTAAATTTTTATATGTTGATGAAATGTTGCATTGTGTAATGGATTGCATCCAGGACAATACTAGCGTAAATGAATGGATTCAATAAATAAGCATCCATACTCTATAGTCGTCATAGCATCCATGATTGTTTTAGCTTCTTAACTGTAGTTTATTTCTCTCCACAGTCCTGATTCAAAGATGCTTTCATCTGTACCAAGTTTGCATTCTTAATTTTAGCGTAGTTCGTGCTTCGTCTGAATTTTACAATGTTTCGGGGGGGGGGGGGGACGTCATAATGTGGAAAAATTGATCATTCGGGGTTTGATTCTCGTAACAAAATTTTTGACCTCTTTGAATGACGTTCTAAATTTCCTTCCAATCCATTTTGGTTTGGCTGTAACATGCTGATAACAAAACTGCGAACAAACCAACCTATGGCAATACTTTGGTTTCGCCTCCGCCTTAAATTTTTTAACCCGCGTTGTTCTTGCCAATATTGCAGATTCGTAGCTGCAGATTTTGAATTGAAAAACAGTCCTGCGAAAACCAGGTACAAAATACGCACTTTTCATGACATTTTGTAAAAAAAAATCCATAAAAGGAAAAAAATAATAAATCTGTAACCCCCCTCCCCCCCCTCCAGAAAAAAAAATATATATCTGTGCACCACAGCAGACTTTTGAAGGGGTTAAACAAAATGAAATAAAAGTCGCTCGTCCGCATCGATTTTTGGTTTGTACACTTACAGGTTTTTTAATTGGTTTCGTTTCTTTTCGTTTTGCTTTCGTTTCTTTTCAATTTGCTTTAGTTGAGAGGTAATTTTACCATTCTGATAGTTGAAGCAAATTAAACGGAGAATACTAAATGTAATTTACAGTAAATAAATTAAGATGTAGGTTTAATTAATGATTTACTGTATACAGTGATACCAGTAAATATCCGTAAATGGCTACTGCTATAATTAAGTTGGACGACATGTTTATATAGTTATGTAAATGTGGCGTAATCATCATGTGGAGTAAACTAAAATTTCTGAATACCGTTTCTGTAATGCCAATACCCCAAAACAAAACTTGTTAAGGATTCCAGCCAAGCGTTTCGGCCGTGTTAAGTCGTGATATCAAACGCCAAGCTCTTTCGCCAAGCTAATCCCACCGACTAATACTTCAAACGTTAAATGAAATAATTGAAAATTGCGCAGTAAGCAATTTTCATATATTTCATTTAACCTTTGAAATATTACTCGGTGGGATTAGCTTGGCGAAAGCGCTTGGCTTTTGATATCACGGCTTCACACGGCCAAAAAGCTTGGCAGGAATCCTTAACAAGTTTTGTTTCGGGGTATTTGCTTTACAGGAACGGTCTTCCGAAATTTTAGTACAAAATCTGACTAATTTCACTACCAGATTTATAATTTTCCTACATTGCTTCCCTCCTGCGGTAAGGCAATTGGAGGAGGGAGGGGGGGAGGTCGACGATATTTTCCACGGGTCGGGGTTGCAAAGGTTGTGAATAGTGTGACTGAAGGGAGGTTAAAAAGGACGAAATTTGAGTGATGTAATTTGTGTGCGGCCCCGTGTTTTCCCGTTACCTACCCTACACCGCGGCTGGAATGGAGCTTCCCTGTGCGACAGTACCGGGCCGTTAGTTTCGTTTTCAGTTGTTTTCTTGGAGCGTCGTAACAGAAATTCTTGAATTATTACAAATAAATAAAAGAAAAAGAAATTAAGTGCTCGGAACATATTACCGATAGAAAATCCACTGATGATTCTCACCACATTACTTTTTAAATATGTCGTTCAACTTAATTTTAGCCATATATGGATATTGCCAAGAATTTATAGCGGTTTTTGATATTACTGTATACAGTAAATCATTAATTTAATAAGTTTTTAAACCTACATCCTAAATATTTACTGTAAATTACATTTAGTATTCTCCGTTTAATTTGCTTCAACTATCAGATTGGTAAAATTACCTCTCAACTAAAGCAAATTGAAAAGAAACGAAACCAAAATGCAAAGAAACTAAAACAATTTGAAACATAACGAAACCAAAATGAAAGAAAACGAATTCAAAGTAAAAAAGAACGAAACCAATTTTAAAAAGCTGTAATGAAAACGAAGTTATTTATTTTTTGCAGTCTAAGGGCGGGTTTACGCAAGGACTCGCCTTTGCATTCTCGCAGCTAGAATTTAATTGCAATGACGAAGTTGTCGTTGCCATGGTAACAACGCTTTCTGGATTAGCTAAATTCGACGTCCTTCGAATAAATACTTGCAGTCTTATTATCCGTGATAATAAGATAAAGAATTCCTCCTGACGTAATTTTCACAGTCGCTTCTGAACTCTCATTATTCAGCGTTTTCATTGCCAGTCGACAGAGCTAAAACCGCCGCCATGTTGGAATTTCAGATGATTTCTAGCTTCTAGCTGCGAGAATGCAAAGGCGAGTCATTGCGTAAACCCGCCCTTAGACTACCAAACATAAATAACTTCGTTTTCATTAAGTTATTGAAATGCCAGTCGTTGTGTAATGCCAGTCGTTGCGTAATGCCAGTCGTTGCGTAATGCCAGTCG
>JAHWFP010140799.1:935-20119 GCA_023313725.1 Lithobius niger | reverse complement strand
TGCCAGTCGTTGCGTAATGCCAGTCGTTGCGTAATGCCAGTCGTTGCAAATGCCAGTCGTTGCGTAATGCCAGTCGTTGCAAATGCCAGTCGTTGCAAATGCCAGTCGTTGCAAATGCCAGTCGTTGCGTAAACCGGCCCTAACTGACACCTACTTGTGGCTACAAACTGTTGCTGATTTGAAAAACCGTCTTAGTGTGAGCTTTAACAATGATTGATCTGTTTAACGCTTCTTGGAATCTTGATTGGGTCAAGCTGGCAATTTTTTTCCTTACCGATATGGAATTTCATCGGAGCTCCCGACTGTTCTGTAATTTCTCGGTACAGCTTACGGAAATTAAAAACTGTTTAATCTTTGCCAGTCATTCATTGTGGCAAGTTAACTTTTAGCAGCGCTTTAGGATCGATTCTTTTTAATAATAATTTTTTCCGTTCATCAAATCTTTTCTCATGGTTAAGATCATGATTTCTTCGTTGCTCATCCAATGGGTGAATGGGTGTGATAGTCTCGTGGGTTGGAATGGATTATGGTGATGTGGGTGTGTGGGTGTGTGATGAAGGTCGGGGTGTGATAGCAACGACACCTGGCGGCTGATGATGTGCCTGCCATCCGGCCGAGTGCGCGGCACTAATGACAAGTTAATTGATTTTCGTATCGGAATGCAAAATGGGCGAAAAGTGATGTGTGCGCTAAAGCGTACAATTCTCGCTTCCTTCTTGAAGATGTATGCAGACTGGCGAAGAAGAAAGATTAAAAGAAGCCCCCCTAGATATGCCACGTAATGGCGCTTCTTTGTAGCGATGATAAAAGGTGGCGTGTGGGTGGATGTAGAACCAATATTGCAACCAACGTACCTTGTATGGATTAGGGAAACTGGAATATTAAAAAAATGAATATGCATACCTAAGGAAGTTTATGAGGCTGCTAATATGAGAACCTATGGGAAAAATGGAAGAAAAAAATAATAATGAATCCTTAACCATTAGGCAGTGCTAGATAAGGGAGGATTAAATCTGTTCATTGCTCCTGGTAAAATGGACTCGCCCTTTGGTATTTTGGCCACCATCGCCAATAAATTTGGCGAAAGAAATTGTTTTAAGAATCATGTAAAATAGCGACTGATTTTTGGGTCAGTTTTGGAGATGAAAATAATGTGAAAAGACAGTTTAGAGGGAGCGGCTCTTTTTTATTCAAATCCAGTAAACCAGTCTCTACTCCGGTTCTTGAATTTCGATTTTGCAAGTTATAATTTAGGTAAGTTACGTGCGACTGTAATTTACGACCCATTAACAAAGCGCTATTTTGTGTTGGTTGTTAACAGAAAATGTATTGTCAAAACAATACTGATTGTCAACAATATTAAATGTCAAAACCAAAAAGCAGCGTCATTAAAATCCAGATGATTTGTGGGATAATTAACGTTTTAGTGCTGCATCTGGGATCCCAGTGTCACTGAAAATAATGTTACATTCAAGATTATTTTAACCCACCCTTAACCCACCCGTATTTGGGTAATAGTATTCAATTTTCCCTTTGTTCCAAAAGCGATTTTATTTTGGGTTGCGAGCAATGGAGGTTTGTTGATGTTGCAAGATGCGGGCAACGTAGGTTTGTTGATGTTGCAAGAAATGAAGGCTGTAAGACTTCAGCCATGGGCATGGGCACTTGAAGAGTGTGTTTTCAAGATTTTGTTGAATTGAGAAGTTTGGAAGTATGAAGCGTCGTAATCTCTTTGAGTGCTACGTACTAGGCACAACGCCTACGAAAACGCACAAAAAAACTTTAAAAAGTCAAGAACGCAAGCAGTCATTGTCTTGTCTCCTAACCCAAAGGATGCTTGATAGAATTAGGCATGCACCGAGTATAAAATTTGCCCAGTATACAAATGAATGAAAGAAAAAAAATAATATTATTTATGCCAATAGATCGCCGAAGAAAAATTATAATATACCAGCCTAACAAATGGGCGTAACAATTACGTCGAGTTTTCTAGCTGGTATATACGCGAGTCAAAGGCACTTAACTCCCTCCGGTATATTTTAAGTTTCACTCGATACATTACCGGAAATAGTTTTATATAAACTGATTTACCTTTCATTTGCTGGTCTAAGGGTACGATGCAGATGTCAGTAGTGGCGCGTGAATGTTATTAGGCTTGTTTTAAACGGCTCGGTCCGAGCGGTATATAACTCCCGCCACATCGCTGGCAAGCCGCGGCTCTGGAGGAAGGATAATTAATTCTTCGCTCAAGTTTGCGACTTGGTCGTACGATGTGTCAAGTTGCAGCGGCCCCGAAATGAGTATGACTAGTGTCGTAGAGCAATGCGCGCTGCGGTCGTTTGAACTATATTTTAGCGTAGGTGACGCAGAGTAAAGCGGCTAGAACGGAGGGATTTATGTGAATTCAAAAGCCGCAGCCATTAACTAGCATCTGACGTCTGTTTTAAGATTAGCTCGGTAAGTTGCGCATGCGCACAATGAAAAAGTACTGTCGTATAATCACCCCGATTATACCCCGGTGTGATTATACCACGGGTGATTATACCACGGTGTATAATCGGGTGATTATACCACACTAGGTCGATTATACCCTGCTCCTCTACCTTCCATCATGATAGCAAGCGGGATATACTCCATGTTATTTATTTCTTGTTACCATTAAAATAATTCATCTTGTACGATTGTGTTTGCTTTCATTTCCACCGAAATTGTACGTCGAAATGAGGAACAAATGGGCGAACACCCTGCAGGAAATGTGGTCTTTGTTGCGAGATCATGTATGTTACATGAAACCCATTTCCATTAGTAATTTGAACGTTGAGACCAACTTTTATTTTCGCTTTTTGTCTTCACTGGAACGTTTTGTTCGTGGGCTGAAGAACTTCTAAATTTATTTTCCATTTATTTTTTGTTTAGTTTTAAATTCGAAAGAGTTCCGGCACATTGGATTTGTAATGTTATTTGAGAATTTATTTTGCTGGTACAGCGGTTGCTATTCAGCTTCGAGGTACTGGGAAAAGAAACGGTTTTAACCCTTTGTTCAAGGAACAGCCAAGTCAGTGTTCAGAATTCTTTTCGTTGGTCGCTTAAGGGGAAAAAAAAATAGTGCAATTGGCTGGAAAGTAACGTTTCGCAGGAATTGTTTAGATTGGAATAGAGTAATGGCTTCTGATCCTCTTTATGTCAGAAACCAGTTGCCCTTTCTCGTAAACATTTTGCCCCCTCATATTGAACCTTTAAACTTAAAATTGGACTGCTTTGAGAGGAAAAAGAGGCAGCGGACTTTTAGCGGCCAGGAATATAATTTACATCAAAGTTAAAATAGGTTTTGACTGGTTAGCATTAGCAGGGTGTAGTGGGAAAAAAAATTGAAAAAATTGCCTGTAGGCATCACTATCGCGCGCACACACAAATTCATCACTCTGGGGTCACGTCTTGATGTGGTCCCAGGGCTTTCAAGTTTAATATTGTATGGCTATTTGCGGAACGGCGAAAAAGTCTAATATGAGGATTTGACTGGTTTTAAATTGAATTTTAATATTATCTTATTTGAAGCTCTTTAAAAGCTCAAGAAAGGTAGCCTTAGTTGCAAAGAGTGGGAGTTATGGGCCAAAATAGCCTAAAACATTTTGGCCCCCATTTTCGATGCTAAATTATTGCCACATCTTTAAGAAAAGTAAAATTCCTCGTAATTACGTCATGTTCACGTAGTTTCTGTGAGTATCAAATGAGATAATGTTAAAAATTCGACTTTAAAACGGTCAAATCATCATTCTGGCCTTTTTCGCCATTCAGCTCATAGCCTACAATGTTGAAGGCCTTGGGAGGCACATCAAGACATAACCCCAGATTCATGAAATTTGTTGTATGTGATAGTGTTACCTAAATGAAACTTTTCCACACCCTGCCGATATGAAATTCCCAAAAGATTTTTCTCCCACTCGACCCAACTGGAAAAAGCAACGTTAATTTTTTTTTTAATCAGTTTACTGTCACTGTTTGTTTACATTTTTTTTTTATTGTAAATTCTAAAAGGGAAAATACTGCAGCTAAGGCCACCCGCGCACTGAGCGACTTGGCCGCGCGGACAGGTTGCTGCAGCCAATGAAAATGATGAGTGCGTGGTTTTACATAAACGGTAAGCATTCTCATTGGCTGCAGCGACTGGCCGTGCGGCCAAGTCGCTCAGTGTACAGGCGGCTTTATACTGGTTGTGTAGCCAGGTGGTATGTTTAGCCAAAATGTATAATTACTCCCAATTCTTAAATATGCCATTGCCCCAGTATCCATCAATTACAACTACTGATCCAGCAGATGTAATGATTGCACCACGAAATGGGACGTAAAGCATAAAAAAAAATGTTCTGGCAACCGAATCTTGTGTGACAGTTACAGGACACGTTAATAAGTGGTTTTTTGAGAAGCTACGAAATCGTGATTATAATAGATGTTTTCGGAAATTTGTTTTAACCTTGCATGCTTTCTTGTATTTTGGTTATTTCTGGGATTGTGGATTCCATTCAAGATACCTTACAATCATGTCTAGAAGAGATCAAAGACGATAACGCCATACTGGCGGCGAGGCCAGAAGATGGAGTTGGTCGTTGAGCTAGCTGCAAGGTGCACGTGGAGGTAAAATTATTAGCGTAGTTTGTCAAGCTAATGCTGTGAGTGAATTTCTTAGGCCTAAAAGACGTTGTTTTATTCAAGCCCTTATAGTGTCCGCGGCCTATCTTGAGTTTTCTGCAGATAATCCATTGTACGTTTTCAGTAGCCAGAGTGCCTTGATGATATCCAAGATGGTTACAAAAACAATGGCGGCCATCGATTAAAGCCAACCCATCCAGGAAGACGTAGTCGCTCACAAAATACTTGCAGGACTCGAGATACACCGTGCACACAGTAGGCTGAGAAACATATTTTAAGGTTGTAAATTAGAAAAGAAAAGATCCCATTTGCTGAAATTGTAGCTGCTGACAATAAATCCAAGAAATTAAGCATTTTTAGGTCCAAGAAATCCACTCACAGCATTGGCTTGACAAACTACACTATTTTTTTTTACTTCCACGTGCACCTTGCAGCTAGCTCACCGACTGGCTAGCCTCGTAGCCAGTATGGCATTATTGTCACCGATATATTCTTTGGCTGCTTAATCAAGCCATACTTAAAACTGTTTGCCGACATGTAAAACTCATAAAGTGTTTAGTTGACTGCTTAACACTGGTAATGTACATTGAATGTATTATCTTGATTATAGATCCGTGTAAATTCATGCGTGTTGTTTTCTTATTTTGTAGGTGGTCGCAATGTTTCCATCTCTCTTCAATCGCGCACCGGTCACACAGACATGACGTCAGTGGTTGGAATGCTGGTGTTCACTCAACACTGGTTCTGGTTTCCTCTCTCACACTTTTTAGCTCTCTCCTTCACCCCTACTTGCCTTATTGGACTCAACTCTGATCTAAAGGTAAGAAAATCAAGCGGAACCATTTTCATGCAACAATTTTTGGCATGGTTTTCTTTCAGGCAGGCTACCTTAACTTTGTAAATGATGGGAAAACCCTGGGTCAGGGCCGTAGCTAGCCCCCTTGGCGCCCAAGGCGAACCAACTGAGCGCCCCCTTCCCCCCACCTCCATCCAGCTGCCTATTTACAGAACACGTTGTTAAATGTCATGAATGTTATATTGAGGCTTACCTTACTTAAATACTAAAGCGACCTGTACTTGGGAATTGAAGTAGTTGAAGACAACAAACGTTAACGAAAAAAAAACGTGCTTTTTTATCGAACAAACGTGGTTTCATGATAATTTTGGCTTGTCAACTGATGAAAAAAATCTCAATTAAGGTAACGAAGAGATGAGAATAAACTATTTCGCTATAACAAACTGAAAACAAAAATTTAAAATAATTAATTCAACCGGAATCAAAACCTCGTTTTTTATTTTTCAATTTTCGCTTTTCGGCTGCAAGCCTCCACTTGAAAGCAAGATGCAAGTAGCGTGAAGTGTCTCTGTACGAAACCTTTTTTTTTTTTTAATTCCAGTTTTCGGTTATCTGATCATTAAAGAAAAAACGAATAATCGGTTAACAAAACATCTGAAAATTTCGATGGGAGCACTAAACCAAAGTCCGAGCAAGCACGTCTTTTCTTACAGCGTTGTGAACTTGTGTAAAAAATATATTTGTGTTCCATCCACTAACACGGTTACACGGTTGTCAGGAGTTCAGCGAGGCGCCCCCCTTGCTCGCCTTACCCTTCCTACGGCCCTGCCCTGGGCACAGCCATCTGAATGTTTTTTGGGTTTTTTTTCGAACATAGCTCCTTGTGCATTGACTCTTTGAGGTTTCTTCGTAATACCAAAATGCCAAAAGTACTGAACCGAATTTGATAAAATGTTGTTTGCTGACCAAGTACAATTCTGAGGAAGTTTTTTTCTAGATCGAAAATCTGGTTTGTTTTGGGCCGGAAATTAAAGAAATTCTTTCGGAAGTTGTTAGAAACATTTTTTTGGTGTGCGTATTAGATTTCACATTGGAAAATGCGTTTTACAAACAAAGAATGCAGCAGTTTTGATCATCAACAATTCAGGTACACAAGAAACATGCAACCGCATCATCAATCAATCAACAAAACATTTTTGTTGTTGAGAATAAAAATGAAACAGCCGGTTTAAAAAACATTGTGGAGATTCAGTACAAAAATGAAAAGGGAGAAAGGAGAGGTGGGAATAAAAAAATTAAGGGAGTGAAGGAGGATCAATGATGTAGGTGCAGCTGGCGACGTCCCCTCCTCTTGATATAATGAAAATTCCGTTCCCTAGATGGTCATCGTGGCTGAGTTGTGAGAGAGCTCAGCCTGGTTGCCGGAGGTTTGCGGATCTGGACGAACCCCTGGAAATGGGGACCTTGGCAATGTCCCCGCCAGCACTGCCGGCTAGGGTATTGTGAGAGGCTACCATGCTCCTTCAGCTGCTATGGGATCTATTCTGGCTAATTCTGGATAATCTTTCGGCCCCGACGATGATCGGAGGTTTCCCGGATCGAATCCCCGGGCTGGCACCTCCTTTTACCAGATTTCTTCTTCTCTAAAAAATTCTGGTAATGTTCAAAATTGACCCGGTTCAGCCATACACGCATTAATTGCTTCGGCTGACACAAGGCTCGTCAAAAAAAAAATAAAAAAAAAATAATAAAAGATATAATCTCGCACTCCTCTCGTGTATGGCAACGTGCATGTCATGGGCGTCGATCCATGAAAATAAATGGGGGGGACGGGGACGCATAGGCTGCATGAAGTTATGAAGTACAACGTATGTTTTATTTTTTAATAAAGTACAAAATATAAAACTTCAATTGTGACAACACATATAATGTAACACTTTACGATAAAAAGATTAGAAGTACCTTGCTGAAAAACACAGTCACATCAAACGAGAAAAGAACTTTAAAATCGCAACGGGGGGGCTAAAGTCGGTCTGTTGCCATTGAATACGCCACATTTTTTGAGATTTTGAATAGTAGGAAATTTAGATGGAGGAATGTGGCGGATGTATCATAGATGAACTCAAAGAAAACGAATTATTGATATGGTGGGTGCATTATGTAAGTAGAACTATTTCGTAAAATTATTTTGTAAAAAAACAGGCGAGTTGGCTCACTCAAAGTCAGCCAATCATGCACTAGTTTGGCAAGTTTGCTGGCGTGACGTGTCGCACGCATCCTAGGAATATGCGATTACTAAAAAAAAAAGGGGGGGTGTTTTGTTTCTCTTGGGAGCTACATGCGCTGGCGAGGTGAGGGAACTTGGAGGGCAATATTAAAAAAAAACTCCTTTAGGAATAACTAATGCACAGAATCCCAGATGAGAGGGGGGGGGACCGTCCCCTTTTCTAGGAAACCAGGGGGGGACGTGTCCCACCCGTCCCCCCCCGGGATCGACGCCCATGGTGCATGTAATGGTAACGGCCGCAGTTATGTAAGTCATTGGATAGCACGAAGTACAATACATTTGTTTAAGCCGCAACAAATAAACTTACATTATTACTTGCGCAATTTAAAACAGTAATACAACATCACTAATCACTAAAAAGGTACTTATTACAATAAGTAATAGATATCCGTGAAGTAGACTGGGTTATCCCGAAATACTTGCTCGTCTGCGAGAAACGGAACAGTCCAAAGATCGAGGGGTTGCGAAATCGCACGAGCGCGCCAGCGCGAGTTCGATTTTGCTACCCCTCGATCTTTGGACTGTTCCATTTCGAGCAGACGAGCAAGTATTTCGGGATAACCCGGTCTAATTCACGGATATGTGTTTTAATGCTAAGGTGTGACGTCGAGTCAACATGTCTAGTTATTTGAGATTAAAAAAAAATTATTTGAAAATTTTATTTGTGAATTATGACGTAAATTCCTGAACTCAAACTTTTCCGGTTTAAACTTCCTGTCTGCGAAAGTCTCACGTACGCGAGGACGTCCCTATATCCAGTCCCAGTCACCGACATTTGTGTTTAAGGTAAAACCGTATTTTTTCTACTTTATTAGTTTAAATAGTTTTGGGAGTGTGGTTCGTTGTAGTCTTAAATAGTCTTAAATCCTCCCTACATTGCCATAAGATCTGCACGCAGGCGTACCGTCGGGTTGCAATGGTCAACCGGTGTTTTACTTCTGGTAATTGGTCGTCCAAGGTTTGGGCTTTCAAAGTGTTTGTGCGGCCACTTTTGGAATATGCAACACCAGTCTGGTCTCCTCACTTACTGGGTGATATCGACCGCCTTGAGGCTGTCCAACGCAGAATTACGAAGGGACTTCCGGAACTCCGTGACCTTTGCTACTCTAAACGCCTTAAAAATGCTGGTCTGGAGCTACTTGAGTTACGCAGAATCAAATTTGATTTAATCTTAACCTACAAGATCCTACACGATCTCACATCTGTCAGCCTCCCCTTTTGTGATTATGCGCCTTGTATTGGTCGAACGAGGGGTCATAGCTGGAGACTTGCAATGTCAGCCTCGTCAACAAATTCTCGCCGAAAATTTTTTTCGGTGCGAGTCATTCGTGTTTGGAACGCTCTTAGCGAGCTTACCGTAAACCAAAACGCGGTGCAGGGATTTCGTCGCCACCTCAACATGGAAAATCTTAATCCATTCTTGAAGCGTTGTTGGCCCGAGAGTACTTAATTTTTCCCCATTACTCCTCATTTCATGGTATGGTGTTAGTGGCTCACCGCCCTTCCATGACCCTCCCACCCCTAGCGGTGGCAAAGATTATATATTATAAGATATAGCATATAAAATGCGCTATTCGCTTGAGTCTCGTAGATTTTTAAGTGTGTTTAGAAGGTGTCAGTAGGCTAGTTTTCGTATCGTCGGAACGAAAGGTTGTCAGGGGGTTCGGCTTGGACTATTCATTCGTGGGTGGGGGTGGGGAGGGGACTAGCATCGTACGTGAGGTTTTTTTTTTTTTTTTCGTGTTAGTGCGTAAAATGTCGCCAGGTTATAAATGTGCTGTTCGCTTGAGTATCGTATGTTTTTAGGTGTATTTAGAAGTGTTGGTAGCCTAGTTTTAGTACTGTCTGAGTGAAAGGTTGGAGGATTGGACCATTCCTGCACGGGTGGGGTCCTAGCATAGTAGCCTACGCGAGGTTTTTTTTTTTTCGTGTTAGTACGATAAATGTCGCAGGTTGCAAATGTGCTTATTAATGGTGGTTGAATTTGTTTTGTGTACGGTAGTTTTGCAAAGTATGTCACGTGGTAGAGCAGTGGTTGTGTGGAGCGCGGAAAAAGTGTTAGATTATCAAAAAAAAAGTGTGGGTTTTCAGATTAACCGTATGTAACGGCTACACTTTTAGCATTGGGATGTGTTGGCGTGACGTCACCGCCGTGCATTAACTCCAATTAACTAAATCGGTAATATAATTGCTGTGTTTTAACATTAGTAAAAATATTGATATTGATCATGGTTTCAATTATTCTGATCTGATTAAATTAGTATGTAGCTCACTTTCAGTAAGAAGATGAAAGAAAAGTGACAATGGTGACTTTGGTTGCTTCATTTTTGCTAAGCATATTAAAAAAAATATGACGGTATTTTTTTAATGAATGTTAAAGCGTTTGGCCTTCTTGGCCTCCTCCGCTAGCTACAGTCCTGGAAGATGAAAACCCAAAGTAGGCCTATTTAGCAGTACTGTGGGTTGATACAAATGTTCATTGAGAATCACAGTAGTTCAGTCATTTTATATATTTCACGTGACTTACTGTATTTTTTACTTTAATAACTTCTATCTGTGACCCTACAATGCAGGGCCCAACAGGTTTACATATAAGATTGTTGAACGCTTATAATTCAGAACCTTCAAGAGATAGTATGTACAAACCAGTATGTAAATGAAAGAGTAAGTAAAGGGCTGTTGGGATCTTCAATCTGATTTCCCCATTCTTTTATAGTTTTAGAATTTTATAACTCTGCTTGCTGTACTCGTTGTACATGCCTGTGTATTGTTAGTCGTTCTAATTGTACTGAGTCCTTAATTGCCACACAAAAATAACAATCGATAACATAAACACACAGTAAACAAAAAGTTTCCCTAGTTAACTTTTTTTCATAACGTATAATTTACTGAGTCTGAGATGACTACTTTTTTGCCTTGCTTATTGAGTCTTGTCTTTGTATTGAAAAGTAATTTTTGATTATTGTAGCTGATGACTCGATTGCTTTTCCCGTTATACGTTGTTGGTTACACAAGTGTCACACAATTCAAAATGACAAATATTTGACAAAATGTCCGTCTCTAGTTTTTATGACTTACATTTCTTTCTTTATCTGCCTAAGAAAGGCAACAATCTCTGCAGCATACATTGCTACATGTAGGCAGTAGTGATGTAGTGATTGCCACTATTTTTGTTTAAGTAATTCAGGTTTTTTTTTCTTTGTGCATTGTCCTGGTTTCTCATTTATTTGAACATTCTTGCTATGAAGTATTAGACTTAGCATTTTTCACTTCCATCGTAGTATTTATTACTGTTTTCTGCAATTATTGTTATAAACTAAGAAATAACTGTCTTTGCAGATGCCCAAGTTTGAATTCCGTTCTAATGCCAAGCCCTCGATATACGGTTATCCACCAGCACTGGAAGAGAAAAAAGAACGTGAGCGAGAAAAGGTTACAACTGCTGTGCTCAGTACAACTGCTAAAGCCAAGAAAAAGGAAGCAGAGAAAAGAGATAAAGAAGAAAAGATGGACGTGGTATGTATGGGAATAGATGGTCCTATCTTTTGCATGTTAGCTACGTAAAGATTTCAGATTGTTGTATTTAAAGTTCACAGAAAATTATAACAGGTAATAGTTTTACTGTATGGTATATCCTGCAGTAACACACAGCTTACGACTAATACTGATTATATTTCGCGGCATTTAAGATTGCTTGTGCTTCTGGACGTAATTGCCAAACCCGCTGTACACATCTTGTTTCTTTAGCATAGATGTCGTGCTTAGTGTAACACCTTCGACAACAAGCCATGAGCAGCGTGTAATTCCATGATGTACATGCAAGTGATCTTGTCCACAATCGATGTATATACCAAGTGACCGTGTTACTGTTAATCTTTCTCCGCAATCGAACGAATAGACTAACCTACCAAGTTAGTAATAGCTGTATTGCCGCGATGCATGAAGAGGTTTCCTGACATTTAATTCCTTTCGTCTAAAACAAATATGCAAAGGCATTGATTTCATGGGGGCTTTCCCTTCCACGCATTGAGAAAAACGAGTCCCATAGTCGTGCAGCATATTTAAATGTATTTCTAATTTTACGATCGCTGTAATGTAATACACCAATTTCAAACGTTTATATCTCCTTAAGACTGTTTCCTCAAATGACTCTCTTGGTTGCGGCACATAATTAATTTGTCTCTATAGTTGCATGTATAGTTATGTTAATAGTAGGCATATTTTTATTTCATTATCTTAATGTATGGTTTTGTAATGAAATCTATTTGAAAATAACTACCTCTATTAGTTTGTTTGTAGTTAGGACTGCAAACGAGAGCACAATCCATATGCCGAAGACATAATTGTGCTGTGTTTAATATTAACCAGGGGTCAAATTATTCCCACTCGTTCTAAGTTCCTACTATTCCTACTTCCTGTTTTGGTTTTTTTAACACATTTTTATTTGGTTTAAAAAATAAAAATACGCTTTGTTGTACTAAACTACGCTTCAACACTTTGTTAATGCTGAGACAAATTACTTGACGTGACAGTGAGTCACATTCAAGAAATGGTGGTAATAGGGTATTCTTCTTTCTGTCATAGCTCACTGAAGGAGTTTCACACGCGACCACCACTTACCTTAACAGGCGGATGGGCACTATACTGAATTTCGAGGCTCATGTGGCCTATGCTGTAAATGCTTGCGCTATTCTCGTTGCTTTTTGGATGCTTTATGCTACATTATTTATTTATTGTGTCGTTATACTATGTTAGATAACATACCATGGCTAAATTTCACCAGAGAGATTGTGAGTTTCGTGCGTGAACAAATTTGACCTGGTCATTTCAGGTGGGACTATGTTTTTATGCGGATGGAACTGTTTTCATGGTTTGCTTCTAGTTTGTTTTTTCCAATTATTAAGTTTAGGCTTGGCATTTTTCATTCACAGTTGGTGACCATACTAAACTTCTGCTGTTTAGTGATAATTGTTCATAACAATTAGGGATGCACCGAATATTCGGTATTCGGCCAAAAATAAAATTCAACTATTTGGTATTCGGCAAAATATTCGGTAATTATTAAAAATAAGGATTTTTCCTGAATTACGATATTCTGTAGTCTGCTGAATAATGATCTTTGGTATTCGGCCGAATAGTGTTTAGATTTGTTGGTATTTGGCCGAATAATGTTTTAGCATGAATTTAGGGAGTTTTGTTTAGCTAAGCATTTCGTTTTTGGTTTGTGAGGAAGTCTTATAATATTTCTAAAAGAAAGAAAAATTATGGGCGATTGCCTTAATACGAAACTCTATAGACTTTATGAGGTGGAGGGCAGGCTTTATAAAAGGCGAAAATGTGCATTGTATTACTTAAGATCCGTTTCGTTATGTTTTATCATCAGATAACCTGCTGCACTAATGGGTTTACCCTTAATCAGTATGGTCACACATTTTAATCAATGTCACATGTTTAATTTACTGGTATTCGGTAGTTTTAACTATTCGGTTGCATATTCGGTCAGTTTAGTATTGGGTTGTATATTCTGTATTCGGCTAATTTCAAATTCGATGCATCCCTTATTTCAGTCAATCTGGTAAACCAGGCTCTTTTCTTACATTTGGGGGTGAGACTTTCCTACTCTGTTCCTACTTTATTGAAAAAAAAAACGACTTTAATCCAGATTAACCCATTCATCTAATTAGTTGAACAAATAAAGTTGAACAATTCATTATAGAACTTTTAAGAGTGTGTAGTGCAATTCGAATTTATTAACCAGGACTAAAATCTCCTGCAGTAAAATAAAAAAAATAATGTGCATTTATTTAATGGCCGGTTTACTAGGTTGCGGCTTTTCAGTTCTTTGAAACAAATTGATCAAATTGATGTTTGTTTTAACCCAAAGGATGAAGACAAGAAAGACGAAGGTAAAGAGAAAGAGACTGCGAAAGAAGCCGAAGCTAAGAAAGAACCGGAAGTTAAAAAAGAGGTTGAAACTAAAAAGGAATCCAAGAAGGAGGCAGTCATCATTGCTAAGGAAAAGACAAAGGATTCCAAAGAGAAAGACAAAGGTTCCGCCAAAAGCAAAGAATCTAAAATTGACATTAAAGATGCTGCGAAGGAAGAAAGCAAGGAAGACACGAAAAAGGAGCCTGAGCCCAACTTTGAAATGCTCTCTAATCCTGCTCGTGTCATGAAACCCCAGGCAAGTGTTTGAGTGAGACATTCTAATTAGCATTTTACAGCGTCATATTTCCATGTCTTAAATGGTAGCAGTTATAATACTAGTTTACATTCCGTCTAAAGATGGGTGAATTTATTTTATATCACAAAAATAACGTGACCGTTTTCATTTTGTTAGACTTGCTAGAGCCTCCACCGCCGTCTCATTCCACATTCTGACATTCTGAAATTACTTGGCTCCCTTCTTTTTTATGTCTTCACTAACTACGATAAAGACATTTCAATGTGCTTCCTACAAGGTTGTCCTATAGAGCAGCGTCATGTGACGTCATATTGCTACAAGAGAGATACCTGCAAGGGGCACTAGCTTGAAATGATGGGTTAAACAACGGCACTGCCAGTCAAGCCAGTGCTTTGAGAGTGGATTTCCTTGGCTTAAAACCCCGTTGTTTTCTCCAATCCCTTATGCTGCTTAGGTTGTAATCGGAAAATAAAAACTCCACTTGCTTAAAAATGTCAGCAACTGCCAACAAATCGACAAAAATCGCGCGTTTTAGGGCTAAAAAATGCAGTCTAATAGTATTGGCTTCAGTAAGACGCTCTTCTTTTCCCCCACCAGTGCACCTTGCAGCTATAACCCAGTTACTGGCTCCACCATAGTTAATATATAATAATACTACGCCCTATTGTCTTCCAGCCATCGCTCAGTCTTCCCCCACCTCTTTAAATTCTCTTCTTGCTGCATCGTTTATTTTCAAACGTTTCTCTCTTTTTACTACGATATACATATTCCATCGTGGCATCCTGAAAGTGTTACGCAGCCAGTCAGTCGCCTGGCCTTTTCTTACGTAGTATTGTAATTATGTATCATTTTAATTACAAATATTCCGAAAGGGAGAAACCAGGCATCATGTAAAAGGATAAACTTCTGCCCATAATAACCATAATTAATGACGTAGCAAGAGTTTGCATTATGTCTTTACTTAACCACCTAATAAGAACTGTTAGACAAATTGCGCAATTTGATTAAGAGCCATAGTGATAACTTGCATTTAGTTTCATTCAAATGGTCCCAACCGGTATACGAATTGATCCCTTCTACGTTTTTTGACACAAAATAGATCAATTTGTGTAGACAGGAGTTGCTGACATTCCGATGTGTCTGCAACAATTCATAAGCACAAATGTTCAAAATAGACTTGCTAGATTGTAAGGCTGCTAAATATTAATTAAGTGGTTCTCAGGAGCCAGTACTAAGAAAATGTGACGCAAACGTGCAGTGTTTTTTTTTTTATCAAACAAAACGAAATCAGTAGTTACATTTTGTTGTGGAGTACATTGTCTATGTTTTAATGCCACGATCAGCATGCAAAAGTTGCACATTTGTTAAAAAGTCATTTTTAGATCCAAGTATTTAGTTTTGACATGCCTCTGAACGACCCTTAGATTAGTTTCGAGGGCGATCATGTGAATGACGCAAAGAGCTGAAGTGGTCATCGGCTCCAGGATATGTTTGGTGAAAGTGCTGATGCGTCATCGCAATTTTTTTCAGACAATGTCATAAAAAAAAAAACGTTTCCATGCACTAAGAAAAAAATCCATGCGTCCTCTCCTGAAAACCACGTAATTAACTTTAGCGGCCTAATCAGATTGGCTTGGATTTTTTTACCGACTGGATGAAAGTTTTTTTTTTTTTTGTGTGTGTTCAGGCAGCATTATTCTAATTGCATTTAATAGGCAGCACTATGTAATACCTTCAATTTTCAACGCAAAAATTGCCAGACTTCATTAAAATATATAGGTGCTAAAAAAGAAAAATGAAATGTATTTTTATATAATGTTGTGTATTGTTAGTTTCTATGGCAACTAAAAGAAAACTGGCACTGGCGGAACTAGGCTACCATTACACTCGACGATTTTGTTTGGTTGGGGGTTATTTTATAGAATTTGTTTATAATTCCATGTGTAACATATTTTTTAATTTCGATTTTAGTAGACACCATGCTTATAGATCTGATTAAGCTCAAGTACTTTCTACTAGTACATGTGCATATATTGTAAACGGGTATACAGTTGTACACGTGCACTGATGTTAAACTTTTATTCATTTTGGCATTGTTGGTCTTGCAACTAATGTGCCGTGCCTCGATTGTTACAGAAATCTAACATAAAGTGTTGTAAAATGTTCTTGAACAGGATCTGAGTTAGGAGCGGTGTAGGTACTGATGATTCGAAACAATTAGGTATATTTTGTAAACTAAGTAAAAATAGTTTTGCTTTTTTCCTCGTAGCTTAAAGTGATGCAGTTAGCTGAAGGATGCCGCTACGTTCCCCTGAAGGATGTAAGTAAACAGTTTGAGATGCTGGGAAAATGCTTTATTTCATGTATTGTTCAGCATTCGTGTATTTTCAAAAGTTGCAAAAGTCATTAAAAGTTGCAAAACCATACATTATTTTTAGCATTCTTGGTTTTAGTTGTTCAGTGTAGCATGCAGTTGTAGGTCTTAAGTTTATGATTTAAGCTGATGATGAACCATTATAGTGATTTAGTGCAGCAGCTGCGGGCTCTTTTCATCATTAGAGACAACGATTGCTTATGGTCAATGATATAGCAACTGTACTATGAAACGGAGGTTGTTAAACTATTTCTTTTACCTGCAGATGACTATTGGTGGAATAATCATGACTAAAGATTTGAAACGCGAAGATCCAGAGGATATAGTGGAACCTTTGCCAGGTTAGTTGTTGAAACCATTCCTCTTTTTGAATTGTTTACTACCAGTTATACACAACGGTACCGCCTGTGTGTTTCATTTCAGAGATACACCAGTGGTTTTCCATGCCTGTGTTTTGTACACTTTCAGTGCATGATGTTTGTGTGTAATTTGAAATCAACTCTCCCAGAGAGATCTATAAACACACTGTAGCGCCCTTATTTGGGCTCGTTAGTTGAGAATACTATGTGGATGAGACCAAAGGCACCTTGCTAGCGGTAATTTAATAAGCACAAAATGAGTCTGGTTTCAGTGAAGTTCACTGAAACCAGTTCGGTTTTGTGCTTATCCACAGAATATTCTCTACCGACGAGTCCAAAAAAGGGCGAAACGGTGTGGCGTGAAAATCGGGGGAAACCATTAGGCAAGAAACACGGCCAGGTAAATCAGAATATCACGATGGGGAAGAAAAGGCCAACAATATAAAAAGTACATTTTTTTGCAAAACAGAAAACTGTAAACGTTGTTAGCTGCATTGTTATTGCGAGTTACTTGCAATTACCAGCCTTAATTAGAATTAGTATAGGAGTCTTTTACAGTGCGAAAAAGCCTCTTGATTTTATTTAAAGCTAGAACCTAAAATTTAATTTTCTGGTGTGTAGTTTTAAGATTCGGGAATAGTGGTATTTCATAATAACTGGACCTAAAATGTGATAGTAGCAGGTATTTCTCTCCTAACATTTTTCCATCTATAATGAATCCTATCCGTGAGTAAAGTGAGTAGCATTTGATAGCAACAGGAAGGGTAAAATGAAAAACTGGTTTGAAAGTAGTTTCTTAGGCCATTTATAGTTGCAAAGGTTTTATGACCGGCTCACCAGTAAATAACTCTCGGGACGGAGAATTTTTGATACACAGGGTGAAAATGTATGTTGTAGTATTATTGGCGTGTTTTTTTTTTTTTTTTTGTTACACACTTTGTTTCCGGAGGCAAATTCAAAATTTGCACTTGGATCCAGTACGAGTAAAGTTAGGCCTAGATCGATTGTTCGGAAAGCTATCTGCAGCATTCCCGTAAAATCAAACAAGGGTGATCGTTTACTGCCAGGAGACAATTATGTTGAATGCATTATTTAGGAGTAGAGCTAACACAAAAGTTTTCTGTACGTGCCTGTGAGTTTCCAATCAGGTTTCAACAAACTTTTTAGTGTTTGTTTGAATTGTGTGTCAAGCACTAACTTTTTTTGTTGCTTTCTTTGTGTTCTTAACGAACGTACATTGGTAGCAGTTTGCTGTCACTGATTTACCTGTATATT
The DNA here is from genome assembly GCA_023313725.1 of Lithobius niger. Classification (NCBI taxonomy): domain Eukaryota; kingdom Metazoa; phylum Arthropoda; class Chilopoda; order Lithobiomorpha; family Lithobiidae; genus Lithobius; species Lithobius niger. Next base: position 2,197 of record JAHWFP010140799.1, on the reverse strand, counting down.
TTGATTGCTAAAGCCCTCCACGGGCTGTGCCTTTTTCTTTTAGTGGGATATGTAGCCGTATCAGCGTACAACCAATCACAAGGATTTATGTTAAAACTGTAAAAGTTCTTTCACAAAGATCATTAATCACGTTTTTTTTAATAAATTGTATTGTATATAAGATGTGTTATGACCCCACATTACACATGTAAAAGATTTTATAAAAATTTTTAAAATGTAGTGTGGGAGTACAGTATCTGAGGCTGACCCTGTAGTTGCTGCTGTAGCTACAGCAGCCATCGTCTTCAATCGTGGCGGTGTGTCCGTTTTCTTGTAAAAAAAAAAACACCAGCAATTATGTATGTCTTCAAGCTTTTGTTTCGATTTTTATAATCATGATGACTGATGTTATACAGCAATTCGTATCTTTCACATTCGGTAATTATTAGCTCGTGGCCCCCACAGACCACCCGTTGTCTGCCATCTTAAAACAACTCCGTTGAATATCTTTTGTAAAAGTCATCTTTTATAAAAGTTGAGCTATTACATTGTCACATTTCTTGTCAGAGAACTTTTAAAGTGCAATGTAAGAGTAATCACAGTGCCAAAGAGTAGGGTATTACAAATTTTTGACATTCGTGCGTTTCCTTCCAAACACACTCGCTTGTTGACATACAGTAGTCGACTTCTGAAGATTGAAAAGTTCGTAAAAATGTTGATGGCTAATTACAGGCCATAACTACTAGTGATTATACCATATGTGCTATTACACTCAGTTGATAGTTATATCCTTCTAGTACCGGTACAAGGCTTGACTTTTTTTTGTTGAACCTAACTAATTGTGAGCAGCATGACAAAAGTTGCTCACCTCAGTCTGTTTTACATAATAAACAATTTTATCAAATTGATCGGAGCCACACCCATTCAGTTGATTAAGGGGAGACACTGATGGAAAAAACACCGAAGTTGGGTGAAAATATCTTATTTTTTAAATGTTAGTATTTGTGTAGTTCGATGCGTCGTCTTACAAATTCTGCTTCTTAATATCAAAATAAAATAAATGTATTATTTTTTTTAATTAATTCCTTTGAACCTTGAGTCAACCGAAATAATTTAATGCTTGTGTGGCTGAACGGGCTCAATTTTGAACATTATCAGCCTTTTTAGAGAGAAGAAATATACGGTAAAGGGAGGCGTGAAACGTCTGATCATCTTAGGCTCAGAATAAGTTTCCATGGGAAATTGGCCAGAATTAGTTTCCATGGGAAATCAACCTAGTCACA
>JAHWFP010140798.1:13917-26456 GCA_023313725.1 Lithobius niger | reverse complement strand
AATTTTGGAAACCCCATTCGAAATTTTAGTTTTAAACTTAACCTAACCTTAGCTTTGAGGGAATTATGGAGGTGGAGCCATAGTCGGCATTCTAGGCCCCCATCGCCATAACGTCAGGGTTCACGGTCCCTTTCTAAAAACCAGCTTTTGTTTCCCGTGTTTATTATTATGAATTTAATTTAAACACTAAATCTGCATTTAGACGACGTATTTTTCGGGTGCTTCCCTAGATACTAAGGATCTACAGATTTGAAGATTTGATCTTAGGTCGGACTTAAAAAACATAGTCTTGACTATTTGTGTGTCATTCCCGCGGTTTGCAACAAATAGATTTATTTCATGTAATTCCCGCAGTTTGCATGTTATAACGGGTTCCCGAGGTCCCACAAACTTTTTCTAATCGAAATTGTAGTTTTTACTCTTCACCCAGTTGTGTGAAGGTTGAGTTGAATTTCATGTAAATTCTTGTTGATTTTTCCTGTTGTAAAAATCGCCGTGCTTTTTATTTAAAGCTTTCTTGTTCTGACACTAGTTGATCTTAAATGTAATTGTTTATATTTAATTGCCTTTTAATAAACCTACGAGTTTGTAAAACGCCTGTTTTTCTGCTAGTTTGACTAAATGTAGAAGTTGTAGTTCTTAAGAAAACCACTTAATAATTAAACTTAGGGCTGCATTTAGAAACACCCACCTGGTGGCAGCGAATACCCCCCTTTAATGTTGTCTAGTTGGCCTACAGTTAGGACAAATGACTCTCTGTTACCCATGCTGGGCCAGTAGCTTACGTGTGCTGTTTTCCGTAAAAGTAAAAACCGCCACCACAACTAGAAGTTAAAGGTCAAAACCATCTTGATGTCGGCGAGGCTACAAGCACCTCTACAGTCGTAGCTTCGGCCGCTACAAGGCCCTCAGCCAATCAGACCCCCGTAGCTATCCTCGGCATCCGCGCCTACTTCCGGTTATGTGTATAAAACCCCAGCCCCAGAACTCACTCGTGAGCACAGCTCACAGATCTCTCAAGCTAGAAGGGTCACGCCGGTCGGGTGTGGAGATGTCATGTCCGGGATTGCCATGCCGGGCAAAATGGTAGTGGTTGTTAAGTAAACTAGTTTAACTTTAGAAGTTTATCTTTAGGACCCCCCAATTCTAAATTTATAGTCTAAATTAAATTGACCTCTAGCTTGGAGACTTTATGGTTGGTAAGGCTTATCGGCATTGCTGGTCTTTACCACCATAATGTTAGAGTAGGCATCTCTTTCTAAAAAGCCAGTTTCTTACTTTGTTCATTTTGTAAATGTAAACAAAGGGACGGTTTGATCCTCGCGAGGAAAAATAACTGTGAGACGACTTGAAAACTACAGTTGTCAAATATAGTTGTAACTTAGCGGACGCGGTTCAGCTTGCTGGGTATTCCTGGATAGGAACCCAAGATAAAAATGCTTTTTCTAATCTAAATTAAGTGTTTAAGAATCAACTTCGTTGTTCTTGTATTAATGTGAATTTTTATTGTAAATTCAAGCCAAGTGTTTTTGCCAAACTTGTTAAAAGCTGAACTAGTGAACTAAATGTAAAAGTGTTATTTTTATTATTCTGATGTTTTAAAATAAAAACCAAGAGTTTTTAAACCTCAGGTTCGTTCCCTAGTAAGATTAATTGTTTCTAGTGTAAATTATTATGTAGCCCATTTTAGCTTTATACTTCGTTTAAGCAATTAAATTAATCCACCGTTGGTGGCAGTGTATTACCGGAAGCATTAAGGTTAGGCCTAGAATAGGACACCGACGCTCCATCCCCCAAGCCGGGACTGTAGCCCATGCTGTGTTTATTATCGTAAAAAGTCGAAATAACCACGTAACCTGATGCAAAGAAGTACTCGTCAACCAAGGATGTCGGGGGCGCTACAAGCACCTCAGCCGTCGTAGCGTCAGTCGCTACAGTCTACTGCATCTGGGTTTTTATGCCTTCTGCTTGGCAGGCAGGTAGAGGGTTAGCGCGGACCTGTAGGAGAGCGATGGAGGGAGTGAGTGGGGAAGAGGTGGACGCTTGGAGGAGGAGAGACTGACCAAAACTGGCCGAGCTGTCACTACCGGAAGTCGGCCATGATAGCGCGCACAGGCAGGGTAGCTTGGGCGCTCTCAATGCTGACTCCGTGTATTTACATTGTTTACAGAAGGAGCTGAGTCAACAAAGGATTTTTTTAACGGCTTGTGAAATGATTAGAGGCCTGGCATGAGTGCAGTAAGTTTAAAACTCATAAACAACGTGAATTTAGGCCTACAAAAATAAACTACGATGTTATGCATCGCAACTATTGAATGAGGGGGGGGGGGGGACGAAGAGTATTGCACAGAATAAACATTGGACTTTGGGAATCGGATTGCTATTTACAAGGCATGTTTTTAACGAAGGAAAGCTAGTTTGTTGACGTTTTTAGACGTATGCTACGGTCGGAGTTTGGATGGAGATGCTAAAAAAAAATAGACAAAACATCATACACTGTGTCCGTAAAAATAAACAAACACAAAATTTTGAGCTCCGGTAGGATTTATAGCAAGAAGTTAAGTTTACCAAAGTGCATTAAGTGCAAAAATCAAAAGATTAAATATACCAGCTAGTTAAAATGGGCTATAACGCAGGTTAGGTTAGGTTTGAACGTCGGACATTTTTCATGAATAAACAAAGTCGTCACCTGTTACAAATAAAAAATATTGTTTGTTTTACATCTACAACATAACTAAGCTGAAACGTTTTGGCTTTATGCCTATGAAAAAGAAATATACATTATTTACATTTTTAAAGTGGAATCTCCATAAAGACGATTTTCTTCTGGTGTGGAAGAATTCTGCCCTCAGGTTTTTTCTTCGGTGGTGTTGAGGTGTCCTCACCACGAGCGTCTGATACGAGACCGCGTTTACAGGAGTGGAGATGTCCCCCTGGGTCTGAATGTTGCCATGCCGGACAAGGTAGTAGTTTCATAGGTAACTAGTTAAATTTTAGAAAGTATTCTTTTGGACATTATTTCTATATTTATAGTTCTTAAACTTAACTTCTAACTTTGAGAATGATTATGGGTAGTTAAACCGCCATCGGCATTTCTGGCCTAGAACTCCCATAACTTAAGGGTTTAAGGTCCCCTTCTTAAAAACCGACTTTTTTTTCCTTATTTATGTTGAACTCGGTGTTCTTCTAAATAATCCAATGGTATTATCGTAGAGCTTAGACGTCTTTTGGGTTGTGTACCAGGTTTACCATTTGAGGTAGTTTGATCTTTAGCAGTGGCTTTTGAAACATAACGTAGACTATTTAGAAATGTAAGGTGCATTCTGTAACTTAGAGAGTCCGGTGACTCAACCAACTTTTTCTATTCGAAATTATAAATTAGTGTGAACTTATAACTTGTTCATTTGCCGATTTTATTGTAAATCATCGTGTGCTTTTAATTTTTAAAGCTTTCAAAGATTATTTTGTAACTCCTAGTGTTGCAATGTAAATGTGAAAAGTTAATATTGTAGCGGCGCTGTCTGTTCAACGGGTGCTTGAGACAGAACGGCTAGTCTGGTGTGTCTGCGGTTTCAGTCTTAATTTTGATAGTGTCCGTTTTACTTTTGCGGAATAAAAACACTGCTCATTTCTACTCCAAGTTGGGTAAAGATAGGGTAATTAAAGGTTACTATAAGCTAAACTAAGTTCAATGGTCGCTGCCACCAACGGTGGGACTGTTAATTTGCTTACTTTCTTAGGATGAATTTTCGTTATTTAAAAACCTCAAATTAACGCTAATTACAGAGAAACAAAACGGAGTTTTAAACTCTTGGTTTTATTTTAAAAACATGTTTAAATAAACACTACATTGGTAACTAGTTGATTTTCTTTACAACAAGAAGGCTTTAAGTAAAAAGCAGTACGGAATTTGACATTAAAAATTCACTACCAGTGAACAAATACTTTAGTTCATCATTATTACAATTTCGACTAGAAATAGTTGGTTTCTGTTTAAGTCAATGGAACATACATTAAATTACAACAGCTAGGTTTAGACAAGATGCATTATGCTAAAACCTTTCCCTCTCGAGTCGGGCTAGAATTACCAGGGTTCTACCATAAATAAGCCTACGAGACCTGAAGAGTTGATTATTTAAGAGTCAGCTTGCTTGGTGATTCTATAAATAAGAAACGAAAGTTTTTTAGAAAGGGAACAGACAAACCCTCACGTTATGCTGGCCTGTTGTCAGGAATGCCGCTGGCTAAGTCCAACATAAATTTTACGACAATAAAGTTAAAAGTAAGTTACGTTTTAAAGTTTAAAATTTAGAGTTACTTTTCCAAAAATAAAAATTAAAATAACCGCTAGTTACCTAACCACTACCTTGCCCGGCATGGCAACATTCGGACCTTCGGAATCTCCACCATAACTGTCGTAGTGACTCGTAGCTTCAATGTCGGAGCAAGTGCTGTCGATTGTTTACCTTGCGTTTGTTAAATACTAAAAGGTTGCCGCTGCGCGGACGTTCGAGGATGCGATTTTCTATTGTTTGGCTATTGACGTCATAAGATTGACAGGAGGCGGGTCTGTTACTGGGCAACAAGGCAAGCAAAAGTATTGGTCGTAGCAGCTACGCGATTGGTTTACTATTCAGGCCTGTGAGTGGGTGAGCAGGTGGGCCAAAGCTGAGCCCTGAGTGGCTGAAAAGAGGCAATCTGAATCCGTTTGCACCGAAGACAATGGCAAATGGACAATCTCTACTGTACTAAATTCTCAAATGCATTGGATCAAGTAGAGCTATTGAAAAATCGTTGGAGTGAAAGTTTTGAAAGTGAAACTTGAAATGGCTGAGTTTTGAACTCTTAATTGAAGGATGGTTTTCGTTCACCTGGATTTAAGAAATTGGCAATTTAATAGAAGGTTTTTTTCAGAGTTTGCAGAAGGTAAAGCGAGTCACTACTGTAGGATGGGAGATCTCTGAAAAAAATACAAGATACACTGCTGTCCGCTAAATATTAAAGATAGAACTAAGCCATGTTGTCCGAACTAGGTAGGGCTAACAATTTACGTTAATAAATGTTGCTGTTATAAGCACTAGGGAAAAGATTAAATAGTGTAGTTTAGTTAATGCTAAATCGCATTTAAAATTCGTAGGGCGTTATTTAATTGCAGCCGCAAATAAATGGGAAATGTAGTCAACCTTTTTATGAACACAGATCGTCACCGCTGTTTAGATAAAAACATTAAGTACGATGTTTACATGTATGATAAATGAAAGCATAGCAATTGGATGCTGACATTTGTGCCCCCTAAAACAAGCACTAAACTACGTGGCTTTATGCCAAAGAATTATCCAAAGGTATTTACAGTAAATACAAATTTGCGAAAAATGGCGGCTACGCTGCGTGCGTTATGGCGATTTTGGAACGTTTTTGTTAACGTCATTGTGAATTAACGGTAATGAAATTTCGGGATCTGTTCCCGCAGAATGAAAGCTAAAGCATTGGGCTATTAAGAAAAACAAATTTCAGCCAAATTGGTCCATTTTTCACGGAGATACAGTATGTTTAATAATGAGGCTTTTGGGCGGCCCAAGCGAGTTTTCTTGCGGACTGATTTTACAACATGTCTTATTAAAAAAACCCTGCGTTGTTTTAAACGACAGTCGGATTTTTAGTCGATTTAATTTCATGAGTAAATAACTAAAAACCATTTTTATTAACTCCAAGCCAGGCAATTAAACACCCATCGTGGTGGCAGTGAACCATTGATAGTTAGTACCATAAAACTTAGCTAGGACATGGGCGCTCCCCTAACTGTGCAGTAGACATTGCAGTGCTGTATATACCGCAAAAGTCAAAACAGTCACCGTGGGAACTCGCTAAGAATTTGCCAAAACACCAGATGTCGGTGCCTATCTGAAAAGCACCTAACGTGACAGGTAGCGCCGCTACACAATCATGTAGCGTCATTCGTGGGTTAATCGCCTCAAACATGCGAACTGGGAGGATCCCGCATTTGGGTCGGGCAGTCAATGCAAACCTGTTGGAAGGAAGGAGTAAAACAATAGGGAGAGAGCGACACAGTCGGTCGTAGTATTGGCACAGCGTCAGTCAGGTCCTGGAACAGCAGAAGGATGAAGGCATTCAACATGGTTTCCGTCAACAGCAACAAAATGTCAGGTTTCCTTTGTAGTACGGCTGAATGACACAAGCAGTTGTGTGAACAACAGCATTCGTCTAATTTTCACTTGATCTGAGATCGAAACTGGCTCGGGGAAACCTCAAATCAAGACTAGTTGGAAGAGGCGAAACGGCCGATTGTCTTGAAGCTCCAACTCAAGAGGTTTTTGGCCTCGGACGAAGCGAGCAGGTGTTAGTTAAAAATCACAGGATGCCGTCCAGCTGAGAAGCATCACTCAAAACGTGGATTTTAGCCCCGAATGAGACGAGGTGTAGTATCGACCATGAATGCTGGACAATGGACGAATGGAATGGAAGTGGTTGTAGCATCACGCAGTCAGTTCTGGCTAAAGAAAATTCAGGCAAGAATGGTGCGAATGCTGGCCGACTTGAGGGATGAAAAGGCAGCAGTGTTGATAGTGTCGGCATTCGTGTGGCGATGCACAGACCGGGTGGAATGCAACGAATGCAACAAGACCAGGGTGCAATGTCAAGACGGGCGAATGTTGCCGGTGGCGCCTCATAGTGGCAATCATGCAGCGTCATTCGAGGGTCAATTCACTAAAACTTGCGAATCGCCATGTTGAGGCTGGAAGGAAACAGCATTCGGGTCAGGCAGTCAATGTAAACCCGTTAAAAGGAAGGAGTGAAACAATCGGGAGAGAGCGACACAGTCGATTATAGGAATGGCACAGCTTCAGTCAGGTCCCGGAAAACCAGCGGCAGGAAGGGAGAAGGAACAGCAGAAGGAAGAAGGCATTCGACATGGTTTCCATCAACAGCAACAAAACGTCAGGTTTCCTTTGTAATACGGCTGAATGAGAAAAGCAGTTTGTGTGGACAACAGCATTCGTCTAATTTTCACTTGATCCGAGATGGAAACTGGCTCGAGGCAAGCTCAAATCGAGACTAGTTAGAAGAGGCGAAAAGGCAGATTGTCTTGAAGCTCCAACTCTAGAGGTTTCTGGCCTCGGATGAGGCGAGTAAGTGTTAGTAGAAAATCGCAGGATGCCATCCGGCTGAGAAGCCTCACCCAAAACGTGGACTTCAGCCACGAATAAGACAAGGTGTAGTATCGATAACAACTTCCGTCTTGAATGCTGGACAATGGACAAATAGAAGTGGTTGTAGCAGCAGGCAGTCAGTTCTGGCTGAGGAAAATACAGGCAGGAAAGGTGTGATTGCTGGCCAACTTGAGGGACGAAAAGGCAGCAGTGCTGATAGTGTCGGCATTCGTGTCAATGCACAGACCGGGTGGAATGCAACGAATGCAACAAGACCAGGGCACAATGTCATCGTCTGCGGAGCTGAAGTTACTGCAACAAGGGCATGTCATAGTACAGCATTGAAATAAGCAAGAATGAAAGCATTCGGCTTGACAGTTGAACAGGATGAGTCACGGATAGGAGGCTTCATTAGTAATCCCCAGGAACAGAAGTCAGGTAAAGCAGTAGATTCAGCTCGTACGGCTGATTCGCAATGCAGAGAAGCTGAAGAAATGGTTGAACTTAAAACAGGCGAATGGTGTAACGGGAGTGTTGCAGATTCGATAACAGCAGAGCTCCGAAAGCATTCCTTGGAGCCGAATGGCAAAAACGACGAATAGGTAGCAGCGTAGTCATTCGGGTGGAAACGGCATCGGCCAACAGGATGCAGCACAATTAGTCCCAGCTAACCGTGATGCAGGACAAGTGGGGCAAGCGAGATGGTGCGGCCATTCGGTCATCAGATCGACGGCAACGTCAGTTTAGTTCCGGAAAACAAACAGGTCCGGAAACAAACAAAAGGCAAATGGTAAGAGGCAGAGCATTACAGGTCACTTGAAAACAATAGATGGAATGCTTTCGAGCAAGCTCTATTTATAAGAAGGGCCGCACATGCGCGGTTGGGTTGGCAAGCTGGGTGGATCGCCAAAACTTAAAATCCACAAAGCACAGAGAGCATAAATGCAATAATTGACAGGTGTAGTATATTTTCCGGGCAATAAGAAAAGTTTTGAACGAATGGCGGCATCATTACAGCTGAATTTTTATTTTTTGCGTAAGATAATAAACATTACTTGTGAATTCTGGTATTCGTTCCTCGAGTGCAGTTGTCTCCTTAGAGGTTTTTAGGTTGCTTGCAGCCGCCAGCACAATAACCCAAATGCACATGCGTTGTAACGGCGGATGCTACGACGGAGTAGGTGCCTGTAACATCGCCGGTCGCATGGTGTAACTGGATCAATCTTACTCTCACTCTGGGTTGACTTTTGGTACTTTTTAGTTAAAACAGCACAACTGCTACAGTCCCGGTGTAGAGAATGGAGCTACTTTTGTCCTAATCATGTAGGCCAACTAGTGATAATAAGCGGTAACGCTGCCACCAAGGTGGGAATTAGGCTAGCTAAGTTAAATTTGAAGACAATTATCTTAAATACTAACTTCTAGCGAACAACGAACTAAGAAACCAACGGGCGTTTAAAACTCCTGGTTTTTATTTTAGTCAAACATGTTAAAACATTAAAACATTTGCACTTTACATTTGGTATATTTACACCTTAGTTAAGGTTAAATAACAAGAGGGAATTTACATTAAATTCAAACTAGAACAGAGTTATGTTCAACAAACAATTTCAAATACAAACAGTGAATTTTTAGGCAACGGGGATTTCGCAAAAGAGCCCTCTAAATTACGAAGTCTTGACTGTGTAGTAATAGTAGACCTACCTACAGTTATTTTTTACAAAAGAACACCCAAATAATCAAACCGTACCCATCGGCGATTCACATTAGAAAAGGGATGTACACTCCATGAAGTACTATGCTTCTGCAAATCTAATTGACCCAACGGACCTTTGTTTACATTAAACTGCGTTTAAAGAAACGATGAAAAAATAAAAGCTGGTTTTTAGTAAGGGACCGTGAACCCTTAAATTATGAACGGTCCGAAATGCCGTTTGGGTCGACGCACCATAAAATTACCTTCAAAGCTACGAGGTTAAGTTAAAATTAAACTATAAATTTTGACATGTAAGTAAATTTTCAATCTAAACTAAGTTACATACGAACCACTACCTTTGCCCGGCATGGCAACAATCGGACCACGGCAAATCCACTCCCGACCGGCGTAGCGACCTCTAGCTTTGAGAATCCTGAGCTGTGCTCTCCTGAGCAGCGCTCGGAGCTGTGCTATCGAAACTCTACTGCGTCTGGGTTTTTATGCCTTCTGCTTGGCAGGCAGGTAGAGGGTTAGCGCGGTCCTGTAGGAGAGCGACGGAGGGGGTGAGTGGGGAAGAGGTGGACACTTGGAGGAGGAGAGACTGACCCAAACCGGCAGAGCTGGCCCTACCGGAAGTCGGCCATGACAGCGTGGACGGGCAGGGTAGTGAGGCTGCTCTCAATGCTTGGGGAGTTGACTCCGTGTATTTACATTGTTTACAGAAGGAGCTGAGTCAACAAAGGATTTTTTTAACGGCTTGTGAAATGATTAGAGGCCTGGCATGGAAGTGCAGTGAGTTTAAAACTCATAAACAACGTGAATTTAGGCCTATAAAAATAAACTACGATGTTATGCATCGCAACTATTGAAGGCGGAGGGGGGGGGGAACGAAGTGTATTGCTCAGGATAAATATTCGACTTTGGGAAATGGATTGCTATATACAAGGCATGATTTAATTGAAGGAAAGATAGTTTGTTTTCGTTTTTAGAGGTTTGCTACGGTCGGAGTTTGGATGGAGATGCTATAAAAATAAACATAAAATCATACACTGGGTCCGTAAAAATAAACAAACATAAAAGTTTGAGCTCCGGTAGGGTTCATGGCAAGAAGTTAAGTTTACCAAAGTGCATTAAGTGCAAGAATGGGCAATAACGCAAGAATGGGCAAAAAATGGCCTATAACGCAGGTTAGGTCAGGTTTGAACGTCGGACATTTTTCATGAATAAGCAAAGTCGTCACCTGTTACAAATTAAAAATATCGTGTGTTGTCAACATCTAAAACACAACTAAGCTGGAAAGTGTTTCGGCTTTATGCCTACGAAAAAGAAATATTCATTATTCACATTTTAAAAGTGGAATCGCCATAAAGACGATTTTCTTCTGGTGTGGAAGAATTCTGCCCTTTTTTTTTTTCTTCGGTGGTGTTGAGGTGTTCTCACCACGAGCGTCTGATACGAGACCGCGTTTACAGCGTGAACGCATCCCTCCTTATAAAAGCACGTCACCACGAAAGGCAGGAATAAATTTTCCTCTCGATATCGTCTAGAAGGTGACTCAAGAGGGGAGGTAGGGTGGGTAGGTAATGTTATCTTTCCTAGGCAAAAGAAACAAATTTCAGACGGCCCAGACAGGACGCCGGCAAATTGATGTTTCTTGTTGCTGCTGGAAATATATATTACCTGTGAATTTTGGCATTAACAGAATTTTGACGGGACCTTATTACAGGGACTTGATTAAACACCAATACACGAACGTTTTATAATTTTTTTGGTGCCAGAAAAAAGGAAATCCTACCTTTTGATCTAATTCCTTTAGCATGAAAGAAACAGAAGAGGTTACAGTGGTTATAGTGATAGTCCAAAACCCAAAAGGAAGAATATAAGCAGTAAAGACATGCGCTGCTCCTACCTTCTGGTCGATTTCGTTGCTTTCGATGTCCACAATTTCTCCACGAAAAACATAGACGTAAGTTTTGTTACCATGGCGAATGTGTCGTTCGCCTGATGCAGGGGGAACCTGAAGCCAAAGGGTGTCTGGTAAAATACTGCTGTTCACACTGGTGTTGCCGCTCGATGGCCGCACATTCAGATGGAATATTTCTGCAGCTTCACTAGCATAACGAATAATGGCCCCAACTATTAAGCCTGAAATGACACCAAACAGAGTTTCAAAATAAATACGAAAGTTCTGCAAGGGAAACCATCAAAATACCAGGGGCAACTGGTTGATTTTGTTTCTACTGCCTAAATGCAAATATGCATTACCTGAATTTCAGCATTCTCCTCCCATGCTGTTTGTGCTAGAGATTAAAGACTTTGGAGCGTTGCTACCTACTGCGCGTCAGATCTGTGCAGCCTCCTAGTATATAAGCCGAGTTGACGGCCGTTGTGTCATCTCTTTTTCCCCTATTTAGTGTGCCAGTGGCGACGTAGAGGGGAGGACGGTGGGAATGAGTTAATGTATATTTTCATTTAGGCAATAGATACCAAAATCAACCAGCTGCCCTGGTATTTTGTCGTTTATATCTGCCATGAATATACATTACCTGAATTTTAGCATTTGTAACGGTACTTTGTAGCGGCGGTGTAGCGGTGCTCACAGGTCCTAGAGGTGCCTACTGTTCTGCAACGACATCTGGTGTGGTCTCGGGAAAGTTAGAAGTACTTCGGGTGGCCGTTTTTACTTTTGCGGAGTTTAAACAAGCATGGCAGTCACTACTGCACGGTTAGGAACAGAGCGTCTATGTCCTATCTGAAGTTTTAGTACTATCTAATCGATTTGGTTCACTGCCACCAGGTGGGTGGTTTAATTGCTAACCTTAGGCTTTAAATAAAAAGAGTTGTTTTTAGTTAAAACACTAGCAAATTAAATCTCTCTAGAAGCAACTGAGTTTAAAACTCTACGTTTTAATAAACAGGGGAAAGAAACACTTTACAGGGCAACTAGTCTACAAATTAGCTTTGAATAAAAGCACACAAGTAATTTTTACATAAAAAAAATTATCGGCAACGAATTTACATTTAAGAAAATTCACACTTACCATTTCGAATAGAAAAAGTTCTGTTGGTGTCACCTAAACACCTCTAAGTTAGAAACTGCACTCTCACAAATTTCAGTCTTAGTCTAAGTTTAAGATTTTGTTTCAAGGCATCTTGCACAAGATCAAATCTACTCTTTCACAATGAGTCAAGCTAGCAATAATCAGGGCCCTACCATCGAAGTCTGTGCTTCTGTAATTATGCTACAGGACCTTGGTGAATCTAAAATAGCTGTTTGAGTACGCTATGTAGTACAAACAGAAAGAAATCCGGTTTTTAGAAAGGGGACCCTTAAACCCTTAAGTTATGGGAGGGGAGACCAGAAAATGCCGATGGTTTTAACTACCCATAATCACGAAATCTAAGTCAAACGTTAGTTTAAATCTTTAAATTAAAATTTAGAATTAAAGTTCCGAAAAATTAAAATAAAGCTAAAACTAGTTATCTAAACTACTATCTTGCCCGGCATGGCAACACTCGGACTGGGGACATCTCTGCTCCGACCGCCTTAGTAACGTCTGACTTGGAGTTGAGCCAATGCTGTAGATGCAGTCCCTCAGGTCTGTTTTATACCTGCTGCCTGCCTGCAGGTAGGAGGGAAACCGCGGACCTGTAGGAGAGCGACGGAAGGGGGG
>JAHWFP010140798.1:0-13817 GCA_023313725.1 Lithobius niger | reverse complement strand
GGTGCGGGATGCCTCGAGGAGGAGAGGAGTCTGACTCTGGCCGACCAGGCTATCACTACCGGAAGTTGGCATGGCAGCGCGGACAGGCAGGGTAGCCTTGGACTCTGATTGGACAGGGATTGAAGGAGCTTGGATGGCAAAGGGAATTGCCGACTTTGGGTGTTTTTAGAGGCTTTAGCTTGGAAAGTGCATTGAGTTAAACTCATAACAACGTGAAAATAGGCCTATATATTTTTTTATGAAACTACAATGTTATGCATTGCAAATATTGAAGGAGGGGGGGGGAACGAAGTGTTTGGCTCAATTCTTTATACAAACGGTGATTTTAATAGAAGGAACGTTACTATGGTCGGAGCCCTGGAAAAAAGAAATACTCGTAAAATTTGAAGGAAAGTGTTGCCGAGTTCAGTAGTGTTCAGAGACCTAGTTTTTGCTAAACTGTTGCCCAATTAAATTAAATAAAAGGTTAAATATACCAGCTTATTCCCTGAATGCTATAACGCATGAATATTGGTGACATATTATTGCAGCCGCTAATAATAAAATGTACAGTCGAAGTTTTCATAAACAACTTGGCCTTCGTTAAAATAAAAACATCAAGTGTTGGGTTTTCAAATACATGTATGTGAGGATAAATCCTCCTAAACAACACTAAGCTGGTTGGCTTTATGCCTGCAAAAGAAATAAAGTAATTACAACTTTATTTACAAGTTGTTGAAAATGGCGATTGAAGATCTGCGTGCGGCGCCGGTCATTTTGGTGACTTTTTCAAAATGATGTAGAAAATTATTGGAGTGGAAATTTACAGTTCTGTTTGCGCAGAAGTCTTGGGAAAGTGTGGGTCTATTAAGGGCCGCAAATTTCAAACGTTTTGGTCCATCTTTCTTGAAGATATGGTGTTTTGATGACGGAGTCCGTTATAGGCCTAATGAGCGCTAACGAGCGCTAATGAAGAAAATAATGTTCGTTGCGAAAACGATAAACCCTCTGGTTTTTGATCTTTTGAGCAGAGGTCTCCTCTCAAATCTGTTGGTGAAGACTAGCTTCTTTACAGCGGACGCTACGACAGGCTAGGTGCTTGTAACGTCTCCGCACTCATGGCTGACTTCCAGTTTGTAGAAATGACTGATCAACAACTTTCTGACTATTATGGCGTATAACAGCACAGTTGGGCCTCAATCCCGGAGGGAGTGAAGATATTTTCCTATTTTAAAAATGAATAGGTCTAACCAGTAACTATCTACCTGGTCTTTAAGGCTGCACCACCGGTGGGTAAGTTTAAAAGCTAAGCGGGTTTAGAATAAAATGGGCTACATGTTATTTAAATGCAAGCAATTAATCTGCACTAGAAACAGGGTTCGTACACCAGAGACGAAACCATTTTCAAGGTCTTTTCAAGGCCAACTCGAAGCCAATTTCACGGCCATTTTGCACACCAAATTGTTAAAAATTACCTTGAAATAAATTCTATCTTTTTGCTAGCCTATACTGTACAATTAAATAAATATCCATTTAAAAGTTATTTATTTCGCCCCCAACACGGGAGTTGCCTTTCCAATACTGCACTTACACGTGAATACAAACGAAGGCACGTCGTATAGTTAACAGAAGATAAGCATTAGGCAGATGAACTATTTTTTATTTGTGAATTTAAGAATAAATTGACTGTATTATATCAAACATAGTACGCTAACAAAATTCAAGGCCATTTCAAGGCTCTTACAACAAGGAATGCAAGGCCGTGTACGAACCCTGTAGAAACCGTACTAGTAGTTTTAAAAACTCTTGGTTTTAATAAAAGGAACAACAAATGAAAATGGCACTTTACATTTTGGTTACTAGTTACAAAAGAGAGCTTTGAATTAAAGCAACAGGCTTTCCGTGAAATCAACGAATTTACATTTAGAAAATTCAAGAACAAAAGCAACAACTGGCTTTTAAATAAATATACACAATTTCAACTAGAAAAAGTAGTTTTTGGGTCCAATCCTGAAAACCCTCTAATTTAAACTCGCATCCGCTAAAGTCTTAGACATATATCTCATTCACAAAAGAGCGCCCGAATCCTCAAGAGCCACTGTCTACCGTTTAAGTTAAAACGAGGTTTAAAATAAACAAAGGAACGTTGGTTTTTAGGAAGAGAACCACTCTGACATTACAGCAATTAAAGACTGAAAACGAGCGCCACCGAAAAACGCCTGTTTTTCCCAAAAAGGAAAAATTGAAATTTTTTTAATTGAGGCATCCAAATGCCTCGCCGAGGCATATCCAGCCGTTTTTGCAATAATAGTGCGATTCTTACGAACTCTTCGACATTTAATAGCCTGTCCAAATACAAGACTCTTGGGGAAGCCCAAATCCGGACTTTCCATCTGAAAAACTCTCAAATCTACATTTGAAGATCACCTCAAAACCAGCAGCGCTACTTCATCATGGCTGCCATTGTTATAATATGTATTTGTATATTTTGATTTTACCACTCTTCTTTTCAGGCATAAAGCCCCAAACTCTAGCTTAGTTGTATTTTAGGAGAAAGGCACTGAACCTTGTGCCCATGTACTGACAACCATTTTTGAAGTGTGATATTTTTTATTGTGTTTGAACGATCGCAACTACTATGAAAAATTTCCACTTAGATCAAACATTGTCCGTTAACTTTAGGGTTCAAACCTCTACTTTAACTTTGTGTTTTAGCATACCATCAAGCTAGACTATTTATTCATTTATTTAGCCTTTTTATAATAATCTTTTGCCCCAAGAAACGCTGCCATTAGTCCAAGTAATTAGACATCGGCAATCTACCGGACACGAATTTTAGTGTATATGTGTTTATTTTAGTTCTCCTCTCAGCCTGACTGGACCCAACCAAATGCTACTGCTAGCTTGTACTACTATTAAAACCAAAAGAATTCTTAAGATCTGTTTCCAAACAATTCCGTAAGTCAAACTGTGCAAAAACTTCAAATCCCCCTTTTTGCCCCCCTCCCCAGCCAAATCTAGTTGTGGTGTATAACACTGCAGTTTACCGTTAAAGCTTGTTTAATTTAATAGTAATGTTCTATGCATTACCCAAAGCCAAGTAATAAGCTTTAACAAGAGCCTATTCACGTTACAAACATGTAAATATTCAATCCGTAGCCAATAATTCAAAGTAAAGGCCTATTTCCCAATGTTCAATTGAGTAAAACTCAAAACAGGCCTATCTTTTCCGTCTTACATGTCCCTACTCCTTCAAACGGCTCTGCACCCAGTCCCTTTGTTCATCCGACTTCTCCTCCCACTTTCCATTGTTCTCGAGGCCCTCAGCCAATTAGACCCCCGCAGCTATCCTCGACGTCCGCGCTTTCCCCCCTCTCCAGCATAAAACCCCAGCCCCAGAATGCATAGTTAGCACAGCTCACAGATCTCAAGCTAGAGAAGGGTCACGGCAGTCGGGAGTGGAGACGTCATGTCTGTGGGATGCCATGCCGGGCAAAATGGCAGTGGTTCGTATGTTTGTAGTTAGCTTTTGAAAATTTAGTTTAGGACCCCCAAGTCTAAATTCTAGTTTAAACTCGTAACTTAAACTCTCTCTAGCTAGGGAATATTATGGTGGTGACGCCTGTAGCGTCATCTTAGGTTTCTCACCCCATAACGTCAGAGTGGTCCTCTTACTAAAAACCAACTCCTTTCTTATTTGTTTTAAACATTAATTCAAATAACTGACGGTGTAAAGGCATGAGGCCTAAATTTCCTGTCGATTGGTTAGGAGACCCGACACCAACCATCAACAACTCGGGGACACCTTTTTTTTCTTAGCGCCAAAAAGCGCTAGGCCTATTTTTCAACCTCCAAGTTTAAAAATTCATATCTCCCTGGAAAATGGACTTCATCGACTCTCGTTTGCAGCTCTTAATAAACCTGAACTTTATCTAACATCCTGTGAAAACAGAACTTGAAATTTCACCATACTTTGGTCTACAGCTTCATTTGAAAAAGTGCTCAAACTGAGCGCCGACGCACGCAATCTCCGTCGCCATTTTCTACAAACATGTAAATATTTATTTGTATTTCTCGAATTTATTTCTAGGCATAAAGCCGACTAGCTTAGTGCTGTGCTAGATTACATGTTTATTACGTATTCAATGTTTCTATTTTACTAAGGTGACGATTTTAGCAACAATGAAAACTTTGACTACACTAGCGTTATTATCTGCGGCTGCAATAATACAATTAACTTTTATGCGTTATAGCATTTCAAAACACAAGCTGGTTTATTTAATCTTTTGCCTAGGCTTTTATAAAAGCATTATTTAACGTAATCTTCTCTCATGAACCCTACCTTGTTCATAATGGCAACACAACTACGATTATTTTACCGGACATTTTTCAGTGTGTATCTTGTATTTTATTTCAGGGCTCCGACCATAGTGATCTCAAATTCCGAATGCACAGTAAAGCCTTTGCCATCAATTAATAACAATTTATTTTAACTTTGAGCATCAAACTTCGTCCCCCCCCCCCTTCCTTCAATAGTTGCAATGCATAACATTGTAGGTTTTTATAAAAAAATGTATAGGCCTATTTTCACGTTGTTATGAGTCAAACTCAAGCCACGGCCTCTAAAAGCACCCAAAGTCGGCAAATCCCTTTGCCATCCAAGCTCCTTCCAATCCGAACTCAGTATTTCTTCTCCCCACTAATCAGAGTGCAAGGCTACCCTAGCCGTCCGCGCTGTCATGGCCGACTTCCGGTAGTGACAGCTCGGCGGATTTTGGTCAGTCACTCCTCCTCCAAAGCGACCCCTCTACCTCACACCCCCCCTCCGTCGCTCTCCTACAGGTCCGCGGTTTCCCTCCTACCTGCAGGCAGGCAGCAGGTATATAACCAAGCTGAGGGAAATTTTCGTTAGCATAGCTCAAGGACTCAGGCTAGAGGTCACTACGGCGGTCGGAGCAGAGATGTCCAGTCCGAAGGTTGCCATGCCGGGCAAGGTAGTGGTTCAAGGGTAACTAGTTTATTAGAATTTAATTTTTGGAACAGAATTTCTAAATTTTTAGTCTTAAAACATAAACTAACTTCTAGACTTTGAGGGAATTTGTGGGTAGCCAAACGCAATCGGCATTTTGGTTTAGGGCACCCATGATTTAAGGGTTTAAGGTCCCCTTCCTAAAAAACGGCTTTTTTTTCTTTGTTTATGAACTCAGTGTTCATTAAATAATCTAAGATCACCGAGATCTAGCATGTGTTATTGTTGAAGCAGGAGTTTTCAAAAAGGTAGTTTTCCTTGTAACACTAACCTTGATTCAGTGTGATTGATTGACTATAGTGCAAGAGTTGCTAGAGCTTTCAAAGACTATTTTACATTCTGCAAGGGTCATGTTTGTAACTTAGAGAGTTGCGATAACTCAAAACGAATTTTTCTAGTCAAAATTGTAATGTGAACTTTAACTTTAAGTTCAGTGTCGATTTAATTGTGAATCGTGTGCTTTTAATTGTAAAGCCTTAGTTTTATTTTTGTAACCAACTAGTTACTCCGTGTGTATAAATCTTGTCATGTTTTATTAAAACAGAAAAGAAAGTTGTTTTGAACAACAAATTTTGACTTCGAGTCCGATTTAATTTGCAAGGGTTATTTTAATTACAAATCAATTTTTATTCTAACTCCGAAGTAGGCAATTAAATTAACTACCCATCGTGGTGGCAGTAAACCGTGATAGATAGGTCATAAAAGTTTAGTTAGGACGTTGACGCTCTTCTCCTAACCGTGCAGTAGACACGCTATGCTGTTTTCACAACAAAGTAAAAACTGCCACTTATGATTTACTCTACGATTACCACATGTACGCCAGATGTCGGTGCTATAGACAGTAGGCACCTCAAGACCCTGTAAGCGCCGCTACAAAGGTTGGATCTTTGTGTGAGATTCATTGGTTATTCACTCCAGATGGACTTTATAAGTAGCCGAGGCTTTTATAATTTGAGGTGTTACTTGTAAACAGCAACTCTGGGAGGTTTAAGGCCTTGTTTTATCACTTAGAAACAAAACTGTGAAACGGTTGATCTTTCATGCGTGTTTGAAACCTACTGTTTGATAGACTGTAACCAGCCTGGGCTGTTCAGTCTTGCGGACGACTCTGCGGAGCGTTCAGTATTACTTTTTCTATTCGAAAAATTAAGTGGTGGTTTTATTCTGAAACACAAACGTCGTTTTAGTCAAAACTTGTGAAAACGAATTACATGTTGCAAATTCAAACTTAGTGCTTTTAAATAACTTATTTCAAAAGCTGTTCGTGCAAACTTAATGTAAAGTGTTCTTTTATATTATCTGATGTTATAATAAAAACCAGGAGTTTTTAACTTCAGTTCGTTTGCTAGTCGATTAACTGTTTAAGTGTAAATAAATATGTAAACCATTTTTAGTTTAGCTCTTTGTAAACGGTTAAATTTCCATCGCTGGTGGCAGTGAAATACCAGCAGTATTAAGGTTAGGCCCCTTTAATTTAGGACCCTGCGCTCCATCCCCCATGCTGGGACAGTAGCCCTTGCTGTGCTTATGCCGTAAAAGTCGCAATAATCACCGTGCAACACCTTAAGCTGAATCTCCGTGTCAAACCAGGAAACCGGAGGCGCTACAAGCACCTGAGCCGTCGTAGCGTCCGCCGTTACAAGACCGAAAATGCCGTTTGGCTTACTTCACTGTAAAATTCTACTAACAAGAGGTAAGTTACAAATTGAACTATAAATTTAGAATGGGGGTCCTAAAATTAAACTTTCAATTAACTAGTAACTTATACTGACCACTACCTTTGCCCGGCATGGCAACCTTCAGAACGCCGTGACCACCACTTGTTTTAGATCTGTGAGCTGTGCTATGGATGGGGGGGGGCGACTGGGGCTTTTTATGCTAGAGCGTCGGATGTTGGTTGCAAAAGCGCGGATGCCGAGGAGAGCTGCGGGGGTCTGATTGGCTGAAGGCCTGGAGAACAATGGAAAGTAGGAGAAGTCGGGTGAACAAAGGCTTTTACTTGGGAGTCGTTTGAAGGAACAGGGGCTATGTACACATGTGCCAATAACGAGTTTTTAACTGTTTGACAATGGAAAATTGGCTATTATGATACTATGGGAGTTTTGGTGTACAGAATATTAAACTACAGTGTTATGCACTGCAACTATTGAAGGAAGGGGGACGAAGTATAATGCACAGTTTGACTTTGGCAATTTAATAGAAGGAACAGATCGTTTGTTTTGCATTCGGATTGTTGGTAGTCACGGTCGAGTTTTCAGTTTACTATTTACAATAAATCGTTGCTGCAGAGGTAGTGATCCGGGGGCAAAAGATTAAACTCAAAAGGTTAAATAAACCAACTTCGTAAAAAGGTTATATAAAAGTCGGACATTTTTCATGACATTTGGTGCACAACAAATAGAATAAAAAATATCGTGCTAAGTCTGTATCCACCTGTATGTGAGGTTAAGCACCTTAAAGGAAGCCCCTCCTAAACCACAACTAAGCTAGTGTATTTAGGCTGTATGCCTGCAATAAAATAAACAGAAGTATGTATATTTGTATACGAGTTTTGAAGTTACGGCGGCCGGAAGAGAACACTACGGCCCAGTTTGGTGACTTTTTCAAATAAATGTATCTGCAGAACTAGAAGGAAATTTATGTTCTGTTTTCACAGGAATAAAGTTCAAGTGAGTGGCTATTAAGAGCTTCTATGATCGGCCGATACTGGTGGTAACTTCTTGTAGAAATCTTCAGCCAAAGTCGGTGGATTTTGGTCGGGGGGGGGGCTGAAGTGTGGAGCTTCAGAAAAAATGAAAATTTTAACTTGTTAAAATTAGTTTTTTCTATCATAAAAATACTTACCTCCAGTATACATGCTAAATTCGCTTAATTTGGCTTTTCCCATGCTCAAACAATCAAATTTCTTAAATTTATTGAATTCAACGCCAGTTGCCCGCATTTCCCGCTAGGCGCGCTGCAGGCGTCACCGCTGCAGCCACCTGCCTCCTGGGGAAATCCCCATTCGCTTTTGGAACCTTTCTTGTTCTGTCAGCGGGGAGGCGGGCGGGTTTTACTGGAGGTAAGTATTTTTATGATAGTAAAAACTAATTTTAATAAGTTAAAATTTTCATTTCTTACTATCTGCAAAATACTTACCTCCAGTATACATGCTGACTTTGTCGGAAAGGAGGTGGGCAACAAAACAAGGAAGGACAAGCCCTCTCGTCAAAGTAATTTACATACAGTTAAACACCTCGTTATTATCTTTGAATTCCACTGTGGATACATCGACGACCTTAGTTTCCGTGTGTGATCTAGCTTTCCACCGGTGTGACTGTTAATGGCTTTACTTGGTGTGCATCACACTTTCACCGACTGGAGCCTCCTTGAGCCAGCGACGATGTGTTGCATTACTATGTCACTTCCACCCGCACCACTCATATCATGCAAGTAACGTTTCATGACGGTACTTTTACTCCTCCACGCCCCAGCTTCTACCTCGTCCAGAGGTGTACCACAGCCATAGGCCCTCGAGGCTGACAAGGCACGTTGCTCGTGTGCCTGTACCTCTATTGGAGTGTCCGGATGTGCTGAACTCAGCTCGTACGCTCTCTTTATTACCAGACTTATTCAGGTTCCTAGCTTAAACGGCAAGACTTGTTTGTGAAGCACTTCCCCATACGCTGTGTCAACGAACAGTGGCAAACATCCCGCTCCGTGTTGCACTCTCTGGACTGATTCCGCCTTCCTGTCTAAGTAGTATCGGAGCGTTCGTATCGTACACTGCAGTTTCTCTCCACTGCTTCTTGTTACTTCACTCAGTGCTCGGATCGCTATGGGCTTTGGTGTCGTGATAGGTCTGGAATTTTTTTTTTTTTTAATTCGTTGGGAACACCAACGACACTGAGGACCAGTCTCTAGGGAAGAGGCTAAGACCATATCTCTAGCAAATGCCGCCATCTCACTTTGGCGCACCGCTGACGCCAATGCGACTAAAGCTAGTTTTTTTTTTTTTTTTTGTCAACAAGGCTGTGCTCGCCGTACTCAGTGGGTCATACAGTGGTTTAGTTAAGCTGGTCAGAACCAGCGGGAGGTCCCAGGATGGAAATAACCTCTTCGTCTTCGGTCGAGCATTCTCAATCGCAACACTGTAATTAGCTTTGAAATCATTGGAATTGCCACCACTGTCAACTTTCCTATGCAAGTCAGTACAGAATTAACCGCCGGCCTATTTCCTTTGACCACTGTCCTTTGTACATTTCCCCCGCTGATATTTGAGGGCGTTAATGGAGACAGTCCGCCACTTCTCTGGAGAAAAAGTCTCGTGTCAGGTAACGACCTGTGAAGGCGCGGAATACCTGCCGATGCGTGGATCGTCCGTCCTCTGTGTTGGGATCGAAAAGATTGTCAGGGGGAGAGGATTAGGTTCTGCTTTCTTCAGTTTCATTAAGTTCGGAAACCACGAGGCTGCTGGCCAAATGATGTGATGAGAAAAGACCCTGTTGAGGACCTGATCTTGTTGAATCCTTGTTGAAGCAGGCAAAAGGGCGGGAAGGCATACGCGACCATTCCCGTCCCTAATAACGTGTGTCAGCTTCATTGAAGTTGGGGAAAACGGTCGACTCTTTCCTTCCCTTCTCTTTCAAAGGATGAAATCATTCCTCTCGTTCCTTTACAATTCCTTTAATTGCTTTCATTTCCTTTACATCTTCCGTTTCTGCCATGTCTCAAAGGGAAACCGAAACTTTGCATAGATTTCATATACTTTTATCATCAGGCCCAAATTCTGCTGCGGAATAACAGGATGATCCAAAAGAGTCTGCTGACGACAGCCTTGACGGTACTGCATTATGCGTCCAGTTAAAATCTGTCTTGGAGAAGCCGACGTTATTAGCTCTCGCAACGTTGGCGATTTTCTGATGTCGGTTTGGGTATGACCCATTTTCACTGATCTAAATTGCCGTGACTAATATGTCAAATATACATGATCAACTTTCAAGGCCTTTAGTTGGTGAATGTCCACGTATATCTTCGCGTGATGTCACCTGGCTAGCACAACTGTCAACTGTGAAGGGTGACCTGATCGTTTAAGGCAAGTCTTCCGTATTGCGGACACGGACTATTTTGTTTTTGCTCACCTATCCCAACTCTACTTTCTCAATGTCAATGACAATCCTTTCAGTTTCGTTCATAGGTACACTTGCTATGTTTGTCTGAAACATTATACTTTTCATTCTTATTTGACACCACTCTGCCCCGAATTCAGAGATTTGGATTCGGAAGGCGTACGCTTCTTTCCACTATGCACAATCCAGTCTCCTTCTTAGCTTCACCCGAGGGAGACGGCTGTCGCCTTTTCTCACAGTGGAGTGCCAGCTGATGTCGGGACATGAGGAACTCGGGCCGGTATCCGGTTTCAAGAAAAGCAACGCCAAATAAGAATCCTTTGTTCGAGCGCATCAAAGCGGTTATCGATTCATTCCGACGCCAACAGAATCAGTGTCGGTTCCACCTCGTCCGACTTTGCATTAACCGCACGTCACCACCTTTGCGAGCCTCCGAAGCCTGATCAGACTGGGTTCTAACAATTTCCCAACAACGACGCGGGATCAGTGTTATAACCTAGTAAAACCGTTGGTAGTGTCGAAGTGCCGCTGCAAAGCATCATGTCGACATAGCTACATAGCATCACCGCAACATGGCACCCTATAGGCATTGCGTCATTCTGTCCATTTCATTGTTACGCTTTGTGTGTGTCTCAGTGTCACTAGCCATGTGACTCGATGATGAGAGACAGTTGTCCTTGGTGAAGGCTCACACTCTTGGGTTGTGTGGCATCACCCTTTTTACTTATCTTCATTCAGACTTGCCATTTTGTCTCCCTTCCCTTCGTCTCATGTCGCCGACCGTGCGGTGAGACTAGGAGAGATGGGACGGCCTTGTTGCTCATTCAAACTTTTGGTGATTGTGCGGCAAGGATTTCAAGCACCTCTGTCGACCTGCGGTTCGTCCTACACCCCTTCCTCGTCCATCGTGACTGCCATATCCTAGAATTAGTGTTGGGTACGTTGACAGGGACCTACTCCTAATTCTTGCCTTGAACCTTTCACCTCTACCCATTGTTGGTTGTGGTGTCGTCTTTGTCTTTCCCTCTGGCGCCAACCCCGAGAGGTGACCTCCAAAAAGCTCTGTGGAACCATGAATGGGCACGAGTCGGAGCTATCCCGCCGCATCTGTTGGAATATTTACTGCAGATACCAGGATCGCATCCCTTTTCCGGAAGAATGTTCAGCACCAGTCGAGAGGATCTATTTAGACTGTCCTTCTGAAACGACAAAGCTCATTCCATGATGTGTAGACATTCACTGACTGTTTGATACTCCCAAATTTCCCGCATTTCTCTGCAAGCCGCTGTTGAACCCGAGAATGCAATTACACGTGCGAATTTGCACGTATGCTGTAACGTAAATTTGCTTCATCTTAGTCAAACTGGCACATTGGGGTTCTGATGAAAGTAGGCATCTGTCGAATCCAGGTATAGGCCCATCCTTTCTGGGGAGTACTCGCCTCTGGGAAAGTTCGGTACCTTTACTTGGGTGGAGACCCTTTTTATTGGAACGCTCAAAGGGGCATCGCTCCTCACCAATTTTTGGCATCCCGCTTGAAAGTGTGTGTGACACACACCAGAGAGTCAAGAGTTGCAGTTCCGTTTCTCGCTTAGGAACCAACCGTTAAACCGACTGCTTTAGCGACAAGCCTCTAAAATGTCAGTCTAGTTGTTGTCTCCACCTGGTAGTAGATTCTAAAACGCTTTCTTTTATGTCTCACCTCCACTCGCCGCAATTAAACCACCCCGTACGATGCAAGGTTTCTCAACAGCTGCAATTGGCGATTTCAATTAACTCTTACCCTGGTCCCACAGCAGAAAAGTTGTCGGATAGTCCTCTAGAAATCTGACCACAGCACCGCATCCGTTCGCCTAGTGAACATGGTCCCATCGATATCCCTATTTGAGTGTCTTTTCAAAAGCCAGTCTCCATTTTTGCAAGTAGGGCAATGTGCCAGGTCACCAACTGATGATTTTAATAGATAAAAGCAAGCTACATGAATTGAACCGGGGACCTTTCGTTCACCAGATCTCAAAGATCCCTCTAAGCCAAGCTGACTGACCCGACTTGCTAAATGGAATGGAGAGGGTTGCTTAGCTACATGAACACACGACAGAACTAAGTTCCTCCTGTAAACTCTTCCTTGCACAAGCCACTAAATGCCGAACACACGCAGGACACTGGGCCCTAGTGTCGTGTTGCCAGGGTATTTTTTTCTTTCCGCAGTATCTCTAGTCCCGGTTGGGATGTAACTGTTTCAAACCTATTTGGACGCGTTGCTGGGACCGGAGTTCTGCGTGTGTGGTTCCCGGCAAACAAAAGAAAACGTAATTTTTTAGGCAAACTTATATTAGTTTTAGTTTGGTTTGGTTAGTTTACCCTGGTTAGGTTCACTTTAACAAGCTGAAGGCCTAGTTTTAATGAATTCACCGAGACCCGAGACAGGTTTTTTTTTTTGGGGGGGGGAAGGGGTAAAAATTTGGACATAGTGGCCCCGTGTGACCGCATATAGCGGCCAACTCCCCAAAGGGGCTTATTTTCACCCCCCACTCAGCATATGGACCCAAGAAGTGAAGACAGTCGAAGAAAAAGGGGGCGGGGGGGGGGGGCCCCACCAACATCCCAACTTTACTAACCTCTTTACAGTGGCAGCTTGTCTGACTGGGCATGAACTTGCCAACGCTGAAATCTTGGCATAACATAGCTGCCTGGTTCGCCTGTATTTCGTGCAATGCCAACGCTAAAAATTTGGGCATAGTGGCCCCCCGTGCGACCGCATATTGTAACGGCGGACGCTACGACGGCATAGGTGCTTGTAACGCCCCCGGTTTCCCTGGTGTACGTGGAGTTTCAGCTTGAGGTTTCTACGGTGTTTACGACGACTTTTTTCGTTATACAACACAGCATGGACACTGTCCCAGCTTGGGGGATGAAGCGCCGGTCCTAATTAAAGGGGCCTAACCTTAAACTGTCGGTATCGCTGCCACCAACGGTGGATTTAATTGTTTAACTAGCTAAAATCTAAAAATGGGCTACATATTTAATTTTACACTAAAATACAATTAATCAAGTCTAGCAAACGACTGAAGCTTAAAACTTCTGGTTTTATTTTTGCGACAGAGAATGAAAACACTTTTACATTACAGTTTGCTTCGAAAGCTTTTGAATACCAATTATTTAAATAGGCAACAAGTTTACATTTACAAAAAGTAGCAAGTTTGAATATACACTTAGTATTTCATAAATTCAGACAAACACACTTGGTTTGAATAAAAGTTTAAATTTTCACATTAGAAAAAGTAAATCATGAGTGCTCCCGGAGACACCCGCAAGACTAAACAGCCGCAACTGATAGTAGTCTATCTGACAGTATGTTTCTTATGATCAACCGTCCACAGTTATGTTTCTAAGTTTTTCAAGTACAAAAAGATCAACCTCCCTTAGTTCCCTCGAGAACTGTTCTAAGTAATAAAAAGCCCGGCAATTTTACACTTAGGCATCAGTTTGTTTCAATTTGACTTCCACAAAGATCAAACCGTCAATTAGTTTAAATTAAAAATCCATTTAAAGTAAACTGGAAAAATTTGGTTTTTAGAAAGAGACCCACTCTGACGTTATGGGGAGAGGAAACCTAAGATGCCGCTACAGGCGTCTCCACCATAATATTCTCTAGCTAGAGAGTTAAGTTAAGTTTTAAACTAAAATTTAGAATATGGGGG